>CAUYQV010105260.1:0-14670 GCA_963574575.1 Galagoides demidoff | reverse complement strand
GCTTTCCCCCACTGCTGATAGTAAGGTCATCTTTTCCAGGTCCACTGGTTAGTCAGTCACCTCTTACTCTCCAGCTTTTTAGCTGTCAAAATAGTGTCTTACTATCATCTTTGTTCCTGTTTTCTTTTTCTTTGCATGTTTTCCTTAAAAAACAAAATAAAACAAACAAACAAACAAGCAAAAAAAAAAAAAAACACCCAACCTCTTTGCTATCATTCAGTGGGGTTTGGGGAAGAAACTGCTAAAGGCTACACGTTCAATCTGTGTCTAACTGATCTCAGTGTTTTATTTTTAATGTTGCTTTTTAAAAAAATGTAGGTGCAAAAGTAGTGTATGTTATTTTAAATACTTTTTAATTACATTATAAATTGTAATAAAAATAATCCAGAAGCTTGTTATCTGTAGACCATTAACAGTTCAATTATTTCTTTCAAGTCTTTTTAAGAATTTTTACATAGTTGAGATCATTTTGTAGTTATAACTTTATATCCTATTTATTTTACTTTTATTCAATGTTATACAGATGTTCCATGTTATTAAAACAATTTGTAAATGTTATTTTTATATATTTAATCATGTTTATTTCAATATACTGCTATTTATTTAGCCATGTGTCTATTACTAGGCATTTGGGACATTCCTCTTTTTATCTTCTTAAAAGAAAAAAACAACTTGAACAATGAAAATGCACATGTAAAGCTTCTTGTATTTTGAAATATTTACAAGGACTGAATTACAGGAGGTGAAATTATTGAGCTAAGACATATGAACATTATTAAGGCCATTAATACTTATTAAGACAACTATTATATATTTTAGCCTTTATTGAAAATTAAATCAGCAGAATAGTACTTAGCTATTCCCAGTTATCTGGTATTGTCTTGTCTCCTACCATGTCATGGAAAACCAAAAGGCCAGCTCATGCCATACCTGGCTTTGCCTTCATTTCTATTTTCATGGTGTCATATTTGTTGCCATAAGGGTCTTGAGGGAAAGCAATGTCGTGGAGAATAAGCATGCTTGTTGAAATTGTGTTTTAAATAAAGGTGACCATCTGCTCACGGAGGCAAAATGGTGAGCTTCTTTATTTGCAGTTGATTTATATAGGGAATTTTGTACATGTGCACAATACAGCAATGACCTCTTTGATCCATTTAAACAACATGTGACTACCTTGTGATTAGCTTCCAATAATCCACTCAACATGCACCTTTTGACATAACCCTTTCAACATGACCCAATTTAACATAATTTAATGGAGAACATGTTGTTAGCCATTACTTCTTTGTTCTTATCTGATGATGCCTGAGGCTATGGAGGAACAAGGTAGATTGAATACCTGCCCTTGATGGCCTTGCCATTTGGAGTCTGTTACTTATGATCTTTAAACAAGACATAAAGAAACTTCTTGGGCATACAGGAATTTGTGTGCAAACCTCTGCTCCCATGTAGGCCTTAAGTCAGGGTGGTTTTGCTGGAAAATTTTATAAGGAATTTTCAGGCTGGACTTCTCAAAAGCCTTTCATGAGCCCAAGTTTCATCTGTGCCATTAGATACCTGTATGCGTTGGGTAAATTCCTCTTCTCTTGAGGCCCCCAAGCACATTTCCATTCCCAGACCCATCAGCAAGTGATCTTCATTACTTACTACTGATCAGAAAAGGTTACGGATGGGTATCTGGCCAGTTTTCCAAAGGCCTTTTTTATTGGCCTTATAAAGTCAACCTTAATTCCTTAATGCAGTAAATGCTATTCCAGCCAAAGCCTTGGTCATGTTAGGCTCACAACCAACCTGGCCACATGTGATTCTGCCTCAGTTTCTCACAAGTATGCCTGCACAAAGTCTTTTCACTGCTCTCTCTCAAACGGCTTTTTTGGCCAGAGGCTTATAGGCGTTTTGCCTATACATATTTGCAGGGTTTTTGATCAGAAAGCATGTAGCTCCCAGTTCATAGACCATCCACCTTCATTTCCCACACTTGGCTCTTGCCTGGTGTGCCTCTGTTTAGATGTTCTAGTCTCTTCATCAAAGTGAATCCTCCACACCTTAAATAGCCTCATCCTGGGCATCTCTTAGGGCTAGGCATGCTCACACTGGCAGTTCAGTCCACCCTTGGGAGAAAAGACTGGGGGCCCTTAAGTCAGAAAATTAATTTCAAGATTGTAGAACCTAGGATGGAAGAAGGAAGGGACAAGCTCCAGGGAGTTACTTTGTGTCCCATGGAATCTGCCTAGGGGAAGGGGCACAACAGTAGTGACACCAGAGTGGGGTCTCCATAGTGCCAGAGCTGTGGTGGTGCCCTCTTAGCCTGGGTGTAAATGCAGCATTACTGAAAGCCTTTGGCTAACCTGTCTGTATTCTGGATAGGCCTAGTCAACCATGGGAATGAAACAGACATCTGCCTTCTTATAAATGTGGCCCAACTGAGCATGGGAGGAAGGTGGGGTAAAGATGATAAGGAGAGGGTGTGGAAAGGAAAGGGAAAGAGTAGTATCTTGCCCTTTTATCCAAGAAAGAAAAAACAGATTAATAAGTTTAATACCACTACCTGCATTTCTCCTGTGGTGAATGAAGAACAAACTCCTCAAGTACTACAGAAGACTGGATAATAACCAAAGATATTAGATCTCAATCCCTAAAATGTGTAATTGGTACTTTATTTGGAAAAAGGGATTTTGCTCATGCAATTAAAGATTTTAAGATAAGAAGATTACCCTGGATTATCTGAGTGGTCCATAAATACCATTGCAAATATCCCTGAAGGAGAGAGGCAAAAGGAGGGACACAGAGCCAAAGGCAACACAAACACAGAGCAGAGAGAGATGCATATAGCTAAGGATGCCCACAGCCACTGGGAGCTGCAAGACCCCAGTAATGGATTCTCCTCCAGAGACTCCAGAGGAGTGTGGTCCTGTGGATACCTTGATATTGGATTTCTCACTCCTAATTATGAGGCAATAAATTCCTGTTGTTTTATGTCACCCAGTCTGTAATAATATGTTGTAGCAAAGGCTATTAAATGAAAACTATCAACATCACCTTTCTCTCAATCAACACCTAATTCATAGATTCTAAAAAACAGAAAGTGGAATTCTTAGGTTGTGTTTTGTCTGGCCAAAGATTTTTGCAGAGCATCAGGTGAAATTTTTTAAAATTCCTTAGCAGACATTATTTACAATAAAGACATGCCATAATTCCTGAGATTGATGCATATTACCAGAGATTGTACCCTTATTTCTACTCCCCTAAGCAACATCATAGATATGAAAGGCCTTGGAGTTGTCAGGCACAGTGGCTTATGCCTACAATCACAGTATTCTGGGAGGCCACAATGGGAGGATTGCTTGAAGTCAGAAATTTGAGACCAGCCTGAGCAAGAGTGAGACTCTGTCTCTACTAAAAATAGAAAAATTTGCCAGGCTTGTGGCTGGCACCTATAGTCTCAGCTACTCAGGAGGCTCAGGAAGGAAGATTACTTGAGCCCAGGAATTTGAGGTTGCTGTGAGCTAGGCTGATGCCACGACACTCTGGCCTGGGCACTGGAGTGAGACTCTGGGAAAAAAAATTAAAAAATTTAAAAAAAAAAAGACCCTAGAGTTTTGAAACCAGATCGTGGCTTACCTTTTAGCTTTAGCACTGTAATTGTGACCTTGGGTATATTATCTAACCTTTTCCCTTGCATCATGGAAATAAACTTGTCCTGGTTCTATCACTGGACACTTTAGATTAAAAAGAACCATGAATTCTTCATGAAGCTCTCTCTTGATCAAGTCTAAGTTTCATATATGTATTATTTAATGAAGCCCAGGGCTTCATAAACTCTGGGCACTCAATAAAGCTTGTAGATGAAGAATGGCTGTTTTTCAAATTTGGATAGTTTGATTCACACTAAAATGGGAATAGTTTAAAATGTGTTTTATTTTTTAGCCAGAGGAATACATTTTCAATAGTAGAAATGTATACATTATGGTGAGTTAGTGAGGGTGATTTTTTTAGTCAGAATAGCTCAGAGCTGTTCAGATGGTCCACAAAAGCATTTTATGTGTATCTTTCAGGTACAATGTATTGATTAAATCAGTGCTTTTACAATTATTTCTTTCTGTCTCATTAAGAACAAAAAAAAAATAGGAAAGAGGACAAAATGAGTGCAGTTATCAAAATAATGAAAAAAATAGGATTTATCCTTTTAAGTTATTACCGCAGCCTAGAGGGGTTTACATCTAGAAAAAGATTTTTTTCCTTTGTGTGGAAGAGAAATCAATTGAAAAGCTTGAGGGATAAATAATCCCAGTTTAAGATCTTCAGACTACTAAAATTTCCACAAGCCGCAGTAGACCATCCCCAATTTACCAAACAGGACCAAGGCAGCATTCACAGCTGCTCTTTCCTCTCACCTTTGTAGGGGTAGTTCATTGAAGGAATCATTCTTACTCTATATTTCTTATAGGGGATGTGCTCCTTTCAACTTAGTCTGAAATTAAAGTACTTATCAAAAGTTTTCAAATGCCTACTTTTAAGTTTAATCTGTCTTACAAAAACATTTTTATCACTCCTTTTTGGAGGCTCTGCACATGGTTGGGTTGGGTTGCAAAATGATTGCAGTGTTAATAGCTGTTACTACGATAGGAGGCTCATGAGTGATAATAAATGAATTCCTTGATGTGTGGACCAGTTGGGCTGTTGCTGGGAGGTATGACAGCTGGTTCCCTTTGTTTCTTTGCTCTTCTGTGGCAGAGGGAGGATGATAAATGGGTAGACTCAGAAATGGAAAGCATTTGGAAGCTGGAACTTGGTTATCAAGTGGCTGGATAATTATAAAAGGTAGAATACCACTTCTAAAAAACAAGGAAAAATTTGGCTGGTGCTACAGGGGTGGAACAGAGTCAGTAGTGTTCTGACAGATGTTTAGCAGCAGCTCTCTGGAAAAAGAAAGACCCTGCTTTGTAATATTTGCTAATGTTCGTTCAGTAAATATGCCCTGAATGGCTTGATTTTAAGCTTCCAGTGTGATGTCAACTGGTTCAAAAAATTTCTAAAAATCTAACATTTGGCTGGGGCAAGCTGGTACATGCTGGATCCAGAACACCATTGGAAGGGTAGGGGCTGAAATGGGCTGTTGTTTTTTTCAGGTTGGAATTCTCCACTGAAAATAAAAGCAGTTTGGTAGAATAGGCAAAGACTATTGGCACAGAAACTCTGAGCTATTTGGACACTGGTAGGTCAGGAATCTATGGGAACTTCTCCAGTCTATGACCTTTCACATGAGTTGTTGCAGGTAGTAGTATTCTGAGCATGTGCAGGTGGATGCAGGGTCAATGTGAATTTTGTGGAGCATCTGAATGGCTCTGGGGACTAACTCAGATGGCATCATGAAGCACATGTCCCTGTGGCCTGTAACAAAGTCTATTGTTTCCTGTCCCTACAGAACAGGCTATCAGCTTCTTTTTTGCCTGTAGGGACACCAGGAGACGCTCTCATGTACCCTATTATTGTTAAGTATTTGTTCAGTGGTAACCTAAGACTGCACCTTGCAGCTAAGGGGCTGTAGACTGTTATCAGTATCTAGAGATACTTTCAGAAAGGATTCCCCCTTCCTTATGATGCTATTTTTATTTCTGAGAAAGGATATTTGTGTGACAATCTGTCAGCAAATGGTGAAATGTGAAAGTCAGCACCCACTGAAATTTTGAGAGTTTCTCAATTTTTCTAGGTGACTGAGAAAGGTCTTAACACATGTAAAGGGCTTCTAGGTTCCTTGGGGTAACACTTCCACGCCTTAAAGTTACTGTAATTGACCATGTGTTAGCTGTCAGAATCGATTATAGCTGAGACCCATTTTCTGGAGAAATGGGGAAAGGAAGAGGTCATTAGAGACAATATCCTTGTGGGTAGAATGGTCTATACTGCTATCTTTGAGTTGTCAATTTTGAAAGTGCACAGATATAAAAGGATCTGGGTTGGTGATGCTCGGGTCAGGGGTGAATAAAATCTTTAGTTTCCACAAGCCCATCAGAACCATCAAACACCAGTTCAGCCTATTTTTCTTGTTCAATAGTTTTTTTTTTAATTAGGAAAAACAAAGAGTTGGATTAGGAGTATGGACATAGATGATCTAAACTACCTAGGCATTTTGGGATGTTTTTATTCTGGACAACTGCCCCCAGAACTGGCAGCAAATCTTTCAAAGACATTATTCAGGCTTGGCCTAGAGACAAAACTGCCATTGCTAGCTCAGATCTCACCTGACCAGAGGTGTGCAGGTGGTGAGGGCAGAATATGTTACACTGTCATGTGGGCATCTGTTCAGGAAAATACGATAATTAACACTACGGTCTCTTCGTTAATTCTGAAAGATATTAGGTACACACTACTGGTCAGAACATTGAAGGATATTATACTTTGCTAAGAGTATCTGAGAGGACATCTCACTCCCCTGGCCTTCTTTGGTTGAAGAATCCTGGAGGTCTGGGATCCTTTGTGAATACCTATGTTTTGTGGGGCTGATTGGCATTTTTCTATTATGGTCATGGTGATCATGGATTTTAGGTTTAAAGGAAAAGAACACCTGACTTGGCTGAAATGTAAACACCAGGAGATAGTGTGTTTGCCTTGTGGTTTGAGGGCAAGGCTGCCAACTCTATGTCTGAAACTACCTAGAAAGAAGGGTGTTCACGTGGTCCCTCTGGAGTGATTGGTGGAAGAAGTCTTTATTTTTTTATTTTTTTGAGACAGAGTCTCACTCTGTTGCCCTGGGTAGAGTATCATGGCATCATAGCTTACAGCAACCTCAAACTCTTGGGCTTAAGAGATCTTCTTGCCTCAAAGCCTCCCAAGTAGCTGGGAGTAGATGCCTACCACAATGCCTAGTTAATTTTTCTATTTTTAGTAGAGATGGGATCATTCCTACTCAGGCTGGTCTCTAACTCCTAAATTCAAGCAATCTACCTGCTTTGGCCTCCTAAAGTGGTAGGATTATAGATAAGAGCCACTGTGCCCAGCTGGTGAAAGAATTCTTATCCAGGGCAATATAGTAATGGGAAGTCTGAGAGATAAGTGTCAGATGATATCAAACATGGATTTTACTCTTTATGAGATGTTTGGAGGGGATCCTGGTGGGTGGTTGATTCTCCCCAGGGGAAAGAATCCCTTCATTAGAGTTCATGTAAATGATCTGGGAAAGTGGACAGTTAGACCTTGGACCAGGGCCTAGTCCTCTAAATTGCCTAATCCTGTGGAGTCCATCATAGTCTTACAGTAAAGGCAAGATACCCCTCTAGATAGTAAAAGTTTTTTGGGTTGGCAGGGCATACAATCTGTTACAAGTTAGAGCACCAAAGCAGCCGTAGACAACATGCAAATGAATGGGTGCAGCTGTGCTGCAGTGAAACTCTGCAAAAACACGAGGGTCATTGGAATTGACCCACAGGCCACAGTTTACCAAACCTTAGTCTAGAGGATAAGTGCAAACAGCTGTTGTGGCTTCTAAGGCGGTTCTTCATTGGTTTGTGGGGTTGTGCTGGTTTACTCAAAGGAGCCTGAGCAGGATGTGTTGGGTGGCTTAATTTGTCTGTTTCCTTCTTGGCTTTATTTCAGGTTTTAGTGTCTTTTATGATGCTAATGAGAGCAGAAAACTTCAAGAAATGACAAGAGATGGTCAATGCTATGTATGACATTTTTCCTATATTGAAATTCTCTCATGAAAAGTATGAGAACTGTGTCAGAGGGAACAAAAAGGACATTTAAAAGAACCTAATGATTGGTGGGACCACACTTACTGTGCATTTTACAAGGGTACATGTTAAATCTACTAAGTGCAGAATACAAATGTCTAAACACAATAACTAAGAAAATGTGGTGAAGGCTATGTTAACCAGTTTGATGAAAGTATTTCAAATTGTATATAAAACCAGCACATTGTACCCCATGATTGCATTAATGTACACAGCTATGATGTAATAATAATAAAAAAGAACCTAATGAGTTCCAGTTTTAGAAGAACTGATTTTTCTTCCTTTTGAAATTTTCCCCATTATAAAAAATGGGGAATAAACTATTTACTCCTGATTTTAAAACAAAAACACTACTAGTTTTGCTTTTTTTTTGAAATTTTTATTAGCAGCAGCCCATAGGTATGCTTTTGACAAGAGATATGGACATTGGTTTTTTACTCATACAATTACTCGGGGGAGAAAATTTTCCCACAAACTCATCCAAACTCATCTAAAGGGCACAATGTCATGTTTTGGACATGTGACACCCTCCAAATGTTTGAATCAGAGTTGAGCTATTGACTAATGTGACTATATTAGTTGTTAGGGTCTGTTATAACAAAGTACCACAAACTGCATGGCTTACAACAACAGAAAGATATTCCCTCATGGTTCTGGAAGTCAGAAGTCCCTAATTAAGGTGTCAGCATGGAGCCTTCCTTACCTCTTTTAGCTTCTGCTGCTCCCAAGCATTCCTTGCCTTGTAGGAGCATAACTCCAATCTCTAC
Organism: Galagoides demidoff; assembly: GCA_963574575.1. Classification (NCBI taxonomy): domain Eukaryota; kingdom Metazoa; phylum Chordata; class Mammalia; order Primates; family Galagidae; genus Galagoides; species Galagoides demidoff. The sequence continues at coordinate 6,173 of CAUYQV010105260.1, read as the reverse complement.
CTTTGTCTTCACATAGCCATCTTTGCTCTGTGTCTGGGTCTACATTTCCTCTTCATATAAAAACATCCACCATGATGGGTTAAGTTTCCACTCCAAAGATCTCATCTTAACATGGTTAGTTTGCAAACCCACATTCATAGGTGTTGAAAGTTAGGACTTTAATACATAGTTTTTGGGGAGACAATTCAATGTATAACAATAATCAAATACTTATGAACCAAGACTAACCACAAAGGAATGAATTGGGGTAAACACATTCCTTGTCTTGGTTATTTGAATTGAAAACAAAAAAAGGAATTCCTTTTTTGAAGAGGTGTTACAGATCCAAAGGGTGGTTAGACAAAGGCAAGTACAAACTGAAATTTTAAGGGAGCAGAAAAGATATGAAGAGGTAGAGAGAATAAAAGAGAGATAATTTGAGATAATTTGCAGAGAGAACCAGGGATGCAGAGAGACAGATGGAAAGGAAGAGCATAGTTTACAAAGCAGCTCATTTCTTCAGCTGAGCAGCCTTGTATTCAAATTCTTTCCCACCCCCAGATGAGATAACCCAAGTGGCTTTTGTTGTTTGAAAACAAAGGAGCAAAATCCTAACGTGTTCCTGGCTAGGTGTGGGAGGGAGGTGGGAAAAGGGAAAAGAGGTAGGCAAGGAACAGAAGCTGCCAACTTCCTTATTTCCCATTTAGTGTCTGCCTTGCTGCTCATCTTTGTTTGATGATGCTATTTGTTCTTTGCTTGGATTCTCATAGGCAGTATTTCTCAGTAAAGTCACACTGACCTTCCAATCCAGCTAGTGTAAAAGATGAGAAAAAGTTGTCACTGATGTTATAGGCCTTTATTAAGTCACTCATCCCTGATTCCCCTGGTTTTAGCTAGACCAATAGGAAAATAAAGTACAGTAAGTACAAATACACACACACACACACACACACACACACACACATATACACACACATATACACACAACATCTTGTTTGCTTCTCAAACAATCAAAATTTTCCTTTCAATGCATTTTTCTACAATATGAGTTTTTGGGGGAGTCAACAGAGGAGAAGGTTATGCAAAAAACAAATATTACACATTTTCTAATGTACATACTCATAATTTTTGTATGGGAAGCATTGTCTCAGGTGTGCCCAGACCTGCTATGCAGGGTGGAGAACACAGATCCAGACTCAGGGCATATCTTTCCCACAGCTGGAGACTGCTGTGATGCTTGCTTAAAGTATCTGCATATATTAATTATTCAGTTAAATATTTTCTTAGTGCTAATGTTAATATTTTCAGCAGTCTTGTGCAATATTCCATATGTATAGAAAAATAAATTGCATGCAGCCTCAGCTTTTCTTTCTGATCAATAGAAATCACATGGTTTTTCAGCTTTCCAAGAAAGTGGCTTTAATAGAACAGTCTATTATGAGTTTTTATATCAATCTCCAGAAAATCTAAAAAGTTTTCTATTCCTAATTTTAGTTCTCTTTAATGCATTTGGTCTTTGGCACCTTTAAACCTAGTTACAAATGGGAAACATCTTTTTATCTTAAAAGCGTTCAGAATGGAAATTTTCACTCTTGTCCTCTGAAGATAATCTTTCTTCTTGTTTGGGACTTTTCATTTTGAAGTAGTAAGGCCAAGCTGAATTCCAAAGTGTGTCTGCTACTCTTGACTTTGCCCAGCAATTTCCATCTAAATGCCTTTATCTTTCAATATTTAACAATAGGTATTTCAGTTGTAAGCGTGTTCCATTTCATTGAGGAGCCTTTTATCAATTGCCAGAGTTTCTTTTATGTGATCCTTGACATATCTTACTAGCTCCGTTGTAAAATTTTTACAATCATGTTATCTGTCAGGATCTGAGAATGATATATGAATGCTGTCAAGTGGAAGATACATCTTGAGAAACAAACCATTTTATGCAGTTGCCTGGCACATTTAAATAAGAGACACTTTATTTTAACTCAGGGAAAATAGTTTGTGTGTTTGATAAATCCAAATCATCTTATAGGAGTTCTGCATAATACACTGTGAGTAGTTCCCTCTCATATTCTTAAAAATTTTACTTTAGTTAAGCGTTATCGTATAAGAAGAAAATCAGATGCAAAGTCTTCAGGAAACACATAAATAAAGTCAGTCCAAGAAAAGGTATGCCGGCCGTTGTCGTCCTTTTAGCATATTGAGTTAATTCCTTATAGATCAAAATTTCTATGTATTTCCCTTTTATCATTTATTAACTTCAACTTTATTCTTGTGTTAAAGGAGGCCTATGACAAAATAAAGTCCATACATTTCCCCCCCGCTAAGTGTTTCATTTAAAAAGAAAAATAAAAAATGAATGAAAAGAAGGTTGTGACAATTACTGCTAAAAAAATTCTCTTTGTTGTTTCTTTTCCATGTAGATTTGATTTTTTTGTATTAAGAAGGAAGGACTGATCACCATATAATTAAATTTACTCTCTCCAAGACCACCCTCAATTTATTTTGTCTTATATTTTTAAACATTAATAAAAAATAAACCCAAGGCTCGCTTCTGAAAAACTAAACCTGGATAATAAATCAAGTACCATTCCAAATAATCCTTTTATTGCAGAACTCATGGACTCTGCACTTTCTCATTATTTTCCTTTCATTTGGGGGAAAAACCAAATCTCTACTTATAAGCAGATGAGCCCAGATTCTAGAGGCAGACTGTCTGGTTTCAAATTTTGGCTGTTTCATTAAATAGCTTTATGACCAGAGACAAAGTACATATTCTCTCTTTATCTCCATCTCTTCATGTGTAAAGTGAAGTAATAATGTTATTTTTTCCCATAGGGTGAAAAGAGTGTCTGGCAAAAGTTGGCACTAGGTAAATGTTAGCTTGTACTATCATTTCCTGATTTGTTGACGACCCATTCTTCCTCGCAAATATTTGATCATGCATACTTACCTGGTAAACTCATTAGTCATTTGTTCCCCCAGGGGGCCACAATATTCATGACATAGAATATACTGGGAAGAGCGCCACCTGGGACACAACATTGCATTCTGCCTGAATGGAGTCTTCTGGTGTGTGATTTTGGCATCTCGATTCACCTGCTTCCATTTTGTACCTATTATAGTGGACTATGAAGTATTTTGCAGAACTTCCAAATCACATGCAAAAGAGGGATTTCTAGAGGGTGTTCTAGAAAAGGAGAGAAAAAAATAATCTTCCATTGTAGAAGAAAAATAAAGGAAAAAAATAGTCGTGTTATAGTGATATGACCAAATTGGCCTCAGCAATGTAGCTAGTTTGATATTCTGTAATTCATCTAAAATGGATAATTCTTAGGAGAATGCAGACCACTGTTTGTGCTGCTCAGTTGGTGCAAATTGCTCAGAGGGCGTTGGTATAACTAAATGTTTTGATTCTGTTATCACTGCAAATATTTCCATTGGGTGTTCCCCAGGGGACATTGCTTTCAGAAGTGTGTCTTTCATAGGGTACAGGGGGATATTTTGTTTCTTATTCTGTAACATAAGGCCTTGACTAAGTGCTCCAGAGTGAAGTCAGTTACTGTATTAGCATTTCAGAGCTCACCCATAGACCCGAATACACAAGAGACATTGATACTCAGTTGGACTAAATTCAAAGAAATACTTTGAATTTTAAGTATGAGAATTTGTGTTTGTTTTTCTGTTTGAAAATGATAACCACTTGCTGCTTTGCCAGAGCTTTGTTTCTTCCAGTCAAAATAATGTAGCTCTGAAAAATTCATTTTCTTTACTGAGATGCAGAACATCAGGGGGAAATGTTCTTTTTTTTCATTTCCTTAGTCTCTGTTTGGTCCTCAAGTTGATCATCAAACCCTAAGGGTAAAGAAATTTAATTCAATCACCACAAATATAGCATGAGGCACATTTAGGAAACTTCTAGTTTGTAATCCAATCACATCATCCTACTTTTCTGGCCAAAAAGACTGTTGCCAACGGCACAAAGAAGACATCTGAAGTTTCCTTTTTATAACTTCACATTAATAACAACCACTTGCAAAAATAGTGCTCAAAAGATGAAGTGCTTCTCCATATTTCCTCAAAGGATTATGAGATTACCATGTGCAAGTGTTTATAAAAGCTTTAATTAGCACCTTAGGATTTCACATGGAGGTATGTAAATAAATGGTGGATTGAAATTTGAAAAGTATTTTTTGAAACACTTGCTGCGCACAATATTTTTAATTAAGGCATAACACCTCATTCTGACTGTATTATTTCTAGGAACTTCTATCACTCTTTACCTTCATTTCTGCTATTCTTTCCACCCACAATCTTCTCATTGCTCACCTTCCCAGCTGTCTTATTCTGTACCAGCTTGTCATTTTATCTGGGCTGTCAGCGACTTCTCTTCCAGATTCGTTTCTTTCCCCGCTCCTGCCTGTTTTTGACCACATTATCCATTTCAATGACATGTTTCAATATCAAATGCCCTTGGCTTTCCACCATATTTTCCCATTTAAATTATTAGTTAATTGATCAATTTGGGTCTACAACCTAAGTTTTCTACATTCTTTGATCTTGGATTGCTGGAGAAGTCATGGTGATCATGTGCTCCAAAAACTCATGGCTTATCACCTCGGTGGAGCCCTAGCAAACCCTGCTAGCCAGTAACTTTAGCTTATACTATGTACTCCTATCCCTCAGGGTTGCCATTCTCAAAACTTTTCTCCCTATTCAGACCTAGAAACCCATCTTAGCCCCTTTTTCTGATCTTCACCGAGATGAGATATGATCTGCAAAAAAAAATCCTATTCATTTTTCCACTCATCTCCCCTCAGGTATTTCCTACCTTACATTTTCTCCATAATTTTACCCATCACCTTATTTTTTGTTCATATAAATTCTTAATTCTTAGAATGAAGAAAGAAGGCTCATTTTTCTCTTCTCGTGGCTAATGGCTTATTCTATCATCACAATTCTATCCCTTTTGCTGGATTCATCCTGTTAATTATGTCCTAATAACCTTTATTTCACGTCTTCAAGCATTTTGTTTCCAACTTTTTTCATCCTTCCAATTAACGTACTTCTATCTTCTTTTTAAACTGCTGCTTTCCATGTCTTTCCTTTTCAGTAGTGGTTTATGCCTACTACTTCCATTTTTTAATAATCTGAGGATTTCATAAACCCTTTTAGTTTAATGTCCAGTACTCTACTGGGAGAAATACTCTACTGAAGGTATAATTTCTTAAATATAATGAATTATCTTGTTTAAAAACTACATCTTATATGCAGCAGGGCATTGAATAATGTTTTGTTCAAAATTTTTTCATTATAACATAATGTTGATGAGATAAAAAAAATTGATTCCCAGCTGGGGCCATTGTTTGTATGGACTTTGCACATTCTCTGTATGTCTTAGTGGATTTCCTCCCACATTCCAAAGTTGTACATATTTTGGTGTGTTTAAATTGTCCCAGTCTGAGTAAGTGAGTGTGTGTGTGTGAGTGTGTGGGTGCACCCTGCCCTAGACGTCCTGTCCACAGCTAGTTCCTACCTGGTACCCTGAGCTGGTGGGATAGGCTCTGGCCACAAGTAATCCTGAACTAGAATAAGCAGACTGGAAAATAAATGAATGACTGAATACAAATGAAAAATTAACAAGGTATATGGTAATTGTATAGATGCACAATAAATGGTGTAGTATGAAAGCACTCAACCAACCCACCAAGGCCATGTTCCTTCTCATTTGTTTTTGAATGGCCTGGTGGTAAGAGAGGGTCCTTACAGTTTTCACTTAGCAGATATTTATCCCTTGACTTAACCTACCACCAACATGACTGCTGTTCTTCACTGATTGCCAAAAATTGAGCAAATCATTATCTTCTTTGTTTTTATTACACTTTCTTAAATGTATGCACAGTTCATGTTTATTTCAATATTTAATATTAGGGGTTAAAGCTCGGCACCTGTGGCTCAATTGGCTAAGGCACCAGCCACGTACACCTAAGGTGGCGGGTTCGAATCCCCAGCCCCGGCCCACCAAAACAACAATGATGGCTGCAACCAAAAAATGGCCGGGCGTTGTGGCGGTCGCAGCTACTTGGGAGGCTGAGGCAGGAGACTCGCTTGAGCCCAGGAGTTGGAAGTTGCTATGAGCTGTGATGCCATGGCACTCTACCCAGGGGGATAGCTTGAGGCTCTGTCTCAAAAAAAAAAAA
>CAUYQV010105259.1:0-10828 GCA_963574575.1 Galagoides demidoff | reverse complement strand
TTGTGGCGGGCGCCTGTGGTCCCAGCTACTTGGGCAGCGGAGGCAGGAGACTCGCTTGAGCCCAGGAGTTGGAGGTTGCTATGAGCTGTGATGCCATGGCACTCTACCCAGGAGGATAGCTTGAGGCTCTGTCTCAAAAAAAAAAAGAATTCAGTGTATGCACAGCACCTGGAACAGTGCTTGGCACCTAGTGTTTTGTAAATTTTCACATTTTAGTAATTATTAATGTTTTAACAATATCAAATTTTCAACTTAGTAACAAATAATAAATTTAATAATAATTTCATGGTTTGATTATTTATTAATTCTTGCAGCATTCTATAATACACAAACTGTTTACCACATTCCTAGGGGGATGATTTAAAACTGTATGTTTGTCTGGGCACTGTGGCTTCCACCTGTAATCCTAGCATTCTGGAAGGCAGAGTAGGCAGATCCCTTGAGCTCAGGAGTTCAAGACCACCTTGAGCAAGAGTGAGACCCCTGTCTCTACTAAAAATAGAAAAATTAGCCAAGTGTTGTGGCAGGTGCCTGTAGATCCAGCTGAGGAGGCTGGAGGCAAGAGGATTGCTTGAGCCCAACGGTTTGAAGGTGCTATGGTCCTGGCACCCTACCCTGGACAACAGAGAATGAGACTCTGTCTCAAAAAAAAAAAAACGTATTTTACATCTATCTAGGTCATCTAGGAGAAACAGCATAACAAGTCACAATGAGCCAATAGTACCCTGCCTGATATCAAATTAGCTAAATGGGAGACATTCATGGCATATGAAGACAGAAAAACAGCCTTCAAGTAAGATAAGAATGTAGAAAACACCCATTTTAGTTGCAGAAAACAGGAATTTGAGTTTCTGAGAAAAGGTTCAGGTAGACTACAATAGCCAGATCACATAGGATAGGAGGAGAGGAGAAAAATCTGATTTTCTTAGTGAAAAGTATACTCCAAAAGAATCCCTTCAGATTAAAGTAAAATAAAATTGTACAACTTAAAATTTGTTTTAAAACTGCTTCTAGTTTTTAAAACTAGCTGTGCAGTTACCCCAAGTACCTGTGTGCATACGCACACGTGTATGTACACATAAATAAATGTATATCAGCATACGCATATGCAGTAAATGGCATCTCCAGCCTCTCTGATTTCCGTGCTTGCTCTTTATGGCATTTCCATCTCTGTGTAACCATCCGGCTTTGCCCAGATGATTTTCAGAGGGAGCCCAGGAGTCCCTCCCTCCTTGGCTCTCTGAGCCTGCCTTCACTCTATTTTCCTTGCCCCATCTGAAAAATTTCTTTTTCATTTTAATATAGGAACTATAGCTTACAAAAGTGTTTCTCAAATTTAATGTGCTTTTCTTTCAATTAAAGAAAAAAGAATTCAAAGTGGCTGCCAAGTGCATCAGGATCCGTACCTTTTACATAGACAATTCCTGTGAGTTCCTCTCTAGTTACCTGGCAGAAAGTGAGTAAGTACCTCTGCTGCCTGAATACCCACGGAGGTCACTGTGGGAAGTGAGAACTCCCAGGGCCTCTCTGACTTCTGAACTTGGCTTCTCTTCTTGAGCATTATAACAAGAGTGGATGAGGAGGGATGCCCAAGGACATCGCTCCCTAACCTGCCTGGCAGCTGTGGCTGCTGTGAAGAAATTGTTTTTCTGGCAAGGTGAGTTTGCTCACACCTGTAATCCTAGCACTCCAGGAAGCCAAGGTGGGTGGACTGCTTAAGCTCAGGAGTTCAATACCAGCCTAAGCAAGAGCAGCAAGACCCCAATCTCTACCAAAAATAGAAAAAAATTAGCCAAGTGTTGTGGCAGGCCCCTGCCACTTGGGAGGCCAAGACAAGAGGATCGCTTGAGCCTAGGAGTTTGAGGTTGCTGTGAGCTATGATGCTTCAGCAGTATACCTAGGGCAACAGAGCAGACCCTGTCTCCAAAAACAGAAGAAATTGTTATTCTGAAAATCACAGCTGAAGCCAGAAGACTACCTTCTCTTCTCCTTACATTGATCTATAATGGGAATATTCTTCCCCACAATAAAATATGGTTCTTATTATCCTTGTGATATAAGAAGTAAGTATTGCTCAAAATCTCTCAGTGCTTTATACAGGCTCATTATCACATCTTATCATCTAATATTCACCTTTTTCTGGGCACTGGGGCCACTTCTGCTTGTCCTGATACCCTTATTAGGTTTCACACCTCCTCTTGGAATCAGACTCTGTGTCCACCAGCAGCCGCCACCCTTCCTCCATGGTACCAGTGGACTGCCAGGCCCCAGGGCCATCTCTGTCACCTCTCAAAACCAGCTACTTCTTCCTATACCTCCCATAGTCAATGCTACATCATATTTTAGTGTTGTTTAAATGTCAAAGCTATGTAATGCAGTAGAAACTAAAGAAGATGACTGAGTGCATTGGCTCATGCCTATAATTCTAGCACTCTGGGAGGCCAAGGCAGGCGGATTGCTTGAGCTCACAAGCTCAAGACCAGCGTGAGCAAAAGCGAGACCCAGTCTCTACTAAAAAATAGAAAAACTGAGGCAAAAGGATCACTTGAACCTGAGTTGGAGGTTGCTGTGGAGCTATGATGCCACGGCACTCTACCCATGGTAACAGCTCTGTGTCAAAAATAAATAAATAAATAATAAACAAAAACAAAAAAACTGAAGCAAGAGGATTGCTTGAGACTAAGAGTTGGAGGTTGCTGTGAATTTTTATGATGCCATGGCACTCTACCCAGGGTGACAGTTTGAGAGTCTCAAAAAAAAAAAGAGGGTGGCGCCTGTGGTTCAGTGAATAGGGCACCTGACCCATATACCGAGGGTGGCAGGTTCAAACCCAACCCCGGCCAAACTACAACAACAACAAAAAAATAGACAGGTGCTGTGGCAGGTGCCTGTAGTCCCAGCTACTTGGGAGGCTGAGGCAAGAGAATCGCCTAAGCCCAAGAGCTGGAGGTTGCTATGAGCTGTGATGGCACAGCACTCTACCAAGGGCAACAAAGTGAGAGTCTGTCCTAAAAAAAAAAGGAAAGAAAGAAAGAAAGAAATTAAAGAAGACTGCCTCTGTCTTCTTTATATGTTACATTTTATTAGAAAATTACCAATACTATGCTGCCTGTTCCTTTGGGGGGTCAAATGCAAATGGCCAGAGCTTCCATTTTTATTTAGTGAGTCAATCAGGGCAAGTAATTGCTATAACAAACAACCTCAAAATGAAGAGAGTTCATTTCTGCTGTCTCAGTAGTTGTGCGTGTGTGGGTGGGCTATGTTGGGGCTCTATTCCTCCCAACCTCAGGGACTCAGGTTCCTTCTTTCTAGGGCTTCTTCATCCTTGGGGCCTTGGAGTCCTCCCCTGTGTCATTTGCATCCCAGATCATGCAGGAAGTTCCCTGGGCCAGCCCTGGAGCTGGTGCACATGAGTTTTGCTTATATTTATCATGCTGAGAAGATATGAGCCCAGGAAGAAAAGGAAATGAATTTGGGGAGCATCTGGCTGATCTCTCCTATGCTAGTCATCCTGTGCCTTTCTAAATTACAGATCTGCATTCTTGGTGGTAAGAGGGATCAGGCATGGCTCTACCTAGAACTGCCTTTCTTGAGAGGCAGAGGTGGGTTAATCGCCTGAGCTCAGGAGTTCTGAGACCTGCCTGAGCAAGTGAGACCCCATCTCTACTGAAAATAGAAAAACTAGCTGGGCATTGTGACAGCCACTCCCAGCTACTCCAGAGGCTGAGGCAAGGGGATCACTTAAGCTCAAGAGATGGAAATTGTTGTGAGCTATGACTCAACCCCAGGGCAACTGAGACTCTGACTCAAAAAAAAAAAAAAAAAAAAAAATCACCTTTCTCCTCTAGGGACAGAAGCTTTGTTCCTAAGCTGAGTTTCTTGTCTTGACTTAGGGACTTTCCACTGTGTTTAAGGTAAAGCTTTCCCAGGAGGCTCCTCACTCCTTTCACAGATATATTTCTGGAGCCATTCTGACACCTGTCAGCAAAGCATGGACAAGTCTGAACTCTCTGCTGGACCCTTCTCAAACTCAGAGCAGTACCCTCTGCCACAATGGCCTCAAAGAGACAGGATCAGGAAGCAGTAATAAATAGGGGATTTAAAAAGTAAAAAGAAAATATTGTAGCAAATAGTAATAAGACCAGTGAGACAGAGAAAAGCAAAAGAGCTGCCCAGGGAAGAACTTTGGGGGGTCAAATGCAAATGTCTAGGAACCTGTGAAATCAATCTTGCATTTGAATCAGAAAGTCCCAGTGGTGTATTCACCTCTTGATGCTGACCAAGGGTGACTTGTCAGTGAAGATAAATAGGTGAATCTTCTCCCAGAGTGTCATCTGGGGAAAGATAAAGTAACAAGTGCTCATCCAGCTCAGACCCATACAGGCTTCCAGCCTACAAAACTTTCTACACTATACAGTATAAAATGCTGTCTGGGCACTGAGACTGAACCAAAGGCTTTTCTCCTTAATGAGTCCCTGGCTGGAACATATGTTTGAGAACAACAGTGTAATTAAGGACAGACCTTCCCAGGCCAGCTGAGCTCCCTGTCCTCTTGGCCCTCATCCTAGTTGTCCATATGTCGCTGACACACCTCTAGTAGCAGTGTGGATAGTGACAGCTATCATTCACTGAGCACTTATCATCCACAAGAGAAGATACCTTTTGGTCCCTTGCCAATCTTGGTCCAAAACTCAGACCCTTCTCGACCTTCCAAAAAAGATACAATGAACCAAGCACATTGTGACTTGGGTAGTTTTCCTGACAATTCTAGGAGTCAGAAAGAGGGGTCAAGGCATATATAATTTCACACACACACCCGCCCCTAAAAAAATCTCTGCTAGATGCGTTTCTTCCCCCAGGTCTCTGCTCCTGGCCCCAACACTGTGTGGTTCCCTTCACTAAGACCCTCGTGGAGCTGTTCTACCTGTAGGCCTTCCCCTCCCCCTTCTTCCCTGCCCTTTGCTGCCTTTAGCTTTGGTGTGAGGCTGGAGTCTTGTCTCCAAACCAGGTTCATTTCATGAAAGCTGTCACTCAATACCATGGAACTCCCCCCACAACGTTCTCCATGTCATCCCTTCACTAATACCTTGTCTAATTCTCACAATTCTATGAGCTAGGTATTATACTTCATTCTTTCAGTGAGGAAATGGAAGCTTGGATAGATAAAGCCACTTGCCCAGAGTTACACAATTCCTAAGTACTTGAAGGAGGATGTGAATCCAGTTATTTCTGTCTCTTGATCACAAGCAAGGACATCAAATACACTGCATCGTGTGCTATAATTTGTCCTGTCTTCACCCACAGCTCATGTCAACCACCCCACTCCTCCCCAGTGAGCCTGGAAACAGCCACCTGGTATCCAGGAAGCCACTGCCTATCAGTTTGATCCAGCTTAAAAACGCAAAACTATCTGTGACTCCTGCCTTACTGTAGCATTACAGACAAACTATAAACCCCTTTTAGGCAGCACTCAATTCATAAGGGTGTTTGGACTATTAATTATAAAGTCCCCTCCTTTTGATATTTGCTGATATTTGGCCAACATTTGTTCTAATTGGCTGGGAGTCGTAGCTGATTAGTCAGACACGTTCTGATTGGTCAGCACCTATGCAGGGCAGGTTTTTTTATATTTAAGTTACAGGCGGTACTCTAGTTACAAACATCTGATGAAAAACTTGCACTTGCAAATGGAGGCTATTTCAAGTACAAGTATTAGCCTGTAATAGGCTCCAACTTACATACAAATGCCTGTAAGTTGGAATAGGTACAGGCTATTACAGGTACAAGTACAAGTCTGTAACAACAAATTCAACTTAAGAACAAACCTACTGACCTATCTCCTTGGTAACCTGGGACTGCCTGTATATCCTTGGTTGAGTCTTTTTAGTTCTGCACATCTAGCTTACTGGGTAAGTCCTACTAATGCTCTGAAAGTCAGTCCATCAGGGTACTGCTGATTATATAACTGAAATAACAGAACACTTCATTTTTCTGCCCACCGTAGAGTAGTCATCATAGGCAGCTGAGTGTTGTAATATGAATATGTGTCTACCACATTAAATTTAAACATATGTCTACTATATTAAAATTCCTATATTAAATGTTGAGTTCTGGCTCGGCGCCTGTGGCTCAATCAGTTAAGGTGCCAGTCACGTACACCTAAGGTGGTGGGTTCGAATCCCCAGTCCGGGCCCGCCAAACAACAATGATGGCTGCAACCAAAAAATGGCAGGGCGTTGTGGCGGGCGCCTGTGTTCCCAGCTGCTTGGGAGGCAGAGGCAGGAGACTCACTTGAGCCCAGGAGTTGGAGGTTACTGTGAGCTGTGATGCCATAGCACTCTACCCAGGGGGATAGCTTGAGGCTCCGTCTCAAAAAAAAAAAAATATATTGAGTTCTTAAAGAATGAAAGAGAAATATCTTTTTAACCCTACACAATGCATAGCATATGGCCCTAGATATTTATTGGATAAATGTGAATTCAAGAATGAACAACTATGATATTATGAAAAAATAATGAAATTCATTTAGAAAAAAGCAAAAAAAAAAAAAGGCAAGGACTTTATAGTTAATAAAACTTCCTTTTAAGCTCATATTTCTTGAGTCCTATAATCCAAATTTCCTCCAGGTCTTTCACCCCTCCTCTTTATAGCACTACTCCTGCAGGACTTCAGGAAACCCACTGAGTGTAAGCCCTTTAGCTGTGGGCACATGCTCCACATATGCCTCCCACCTGTCTCCTCTCTCCATCCCTCCAATTAGGTGGACTTGGCATTTGTAATAACCACTTCTGGCCATCTCACCTCTGTGTCATTATAAAGACTTGCAGCACAGAATAGGAAATGTTGTCCCTCGGTATCACGGGTCCTGCTCTGGAAGTCCACTGGTTACAGCCTTCTCACAGGGCCATTCCCAGACAATTCCTTCTGCAGAACTAGATATAAAATAATAAATAAAGGCTGGGCATAGTGACTCATGCCTTGGGGGGGTGAAGTGGGAAGATTGCTTGAGCCCAGGAGTTGGAGACCAACCTGAGCAACATAGTGAGAGTGTGTCTCTAAAATAATTCAATAAATAAAAATAAACAAAGCCAGCAAGTCCTTGCCTTCAAAGACCTTGCACTCTAGAGGAGGAGACCGGCATTAAACGAGCAATAAATAAATAAATACATCATTACAAACTGCAGCAAGCACTAGGAGGGGAAAGAACCTAGTAACGTGAGAAAGAATTACAGGAAGAATGAAGATTAGTTTGAGGAGCGAAGAAAGGGTTCTCGGAGAAAGTGATACTTAAGCTGAGTCCTGAAGAATGGGTAGAAGTTGGTGACGTAAAGTATGAAGAACAGGGCATGCGAAGGCCAAGTCACAAGTTTATCTAAGAATAGTTGCAAAGAGTGAGTGGTAAGAAGCAAGAGGCAGATGAGAGCCTGATTGTTCAGGGACCTTGAAGGCCTTCACATTGAAGGACTTTACTTAGAAAAAAGTGACATGTATGCTGGAGAAAAAAAAAGTTCTATTTAGTAAATGGTGCTGGGAGAACAGGTTAGCCCATGGAGAAGGCTGAAATTAGATCTGCACCTCTCACCACTGACAAAAATAAACTCTTGCGAGATAAAAAATTTAAATTTAAAACACAAAATGATAAAAATCCTTGAATAAAGTGTAGGAAAAATTCTTGACAAAACTGGCCTTGGAAAAGATTTTATGAAGAAGGCCCCTTGATAATTGCAGCAACATTGAAAATAAATAAATGGGACATGATCAAGCTAAAAATCTTCCGCACAGCTAAGGGCACCACAACTAAAGCAACAGCCTTTGGAATGGGAGAAGATATTTGCATGCTATAACTCTAACAAAGGGTTAATAACAAGAATGTACAGACAACTGTAATTAATCAACAAGAAAAGAGCAAACAATCCCATTTATAAGTGGGCAAGAGACTTGAACAGAAACTTCTCTGAAGAAGACAGACAAACGGCCAACAAACACATGAAAAAATGCTCATCATCCCTAATCATCAGAGAAATGCAAATCAAAACCACTCTGAGATATCACCTAACCCCAGCGGGAATTGCTCACATCACAAAATCCTGAAACTGCAGATCCTGGCATGAATGTGAAGAGAAGGGGGCCCTTTTGCACAGCTGGTGGGACTGCAAATTAATACAGTCTCTCTGGAAAGAAGTATGGAGAATTCTCAAGGAACTAAAAGTAGACCTTCCATTTGATCCCACAATCCCAATGCTAGGTATCTACCCAGAAAAAAAAAAAAAACATTTTACCACAAGAAGATTTGCACTAGACATTTATTCAGCTCAATTCACAGTTACCAAGATGTGAAAGCAACCCATGTACCTATCAACTCATGAATGGATTAACAAACCATATACTATTAACAATGGTATATCTATACTGTGGAGTACTACTCAGCCATAAAAAGGATGGAGATGTTACATCTTTTGTATTTACCTGGATGGAACTAGAACACATTTTTCTTAGTAAAGTAGCATAAAAATGGAAAAGCAAGGATCCAATGTACTCAATACTAATATGAAACTAATACATGAAAAACTACACACCCACATGAAAGAAAACACAAGTGTTCCAAGTAAGAAAAGCTGGAAGTATTAATTCACGTGAGGGGGAGGAGGGAGGGAAGGAGAGAGTTGGCAAGTTCTCACCTAATGTGCACAGTTTAAGGGTATACAGCACACCTCCGAGTTAAGGGCTCAACGACAACTTGAACTTTACCTTAGAGGCAAAAACAATGTGACCTAAACATTTGTAGCCTCATGTTAATCTCAAATTCAAAAAAAAAAAGAAAAAGTACTATGAATCGATTAGCTGCTATGCAGCAAATAAAGTAGAGGAAAACAGAAATGGAAAAAGGAAGACCAATTACAAACAGAGGTCATAGTAGACTAAGTTATTCCTGCTCTGTCTCTCAGACGAAATGTGTGCACAAATTTTGGCTTTTGGCCTGCTTTCCTTTTCTGGCAAGAAAGAAAATATGGATAATTCTTTCTTCCTTTCTTCCTTTCTTCCTTCCTTCCTTCCTTCCTTCCTTCTTTCCTTCCTCCTTCCTCCCTCTTTCCCTCCCTCCTTCCCTTCCTTCCATTCTTTTGAGACACCCCAGGGCTGAGGACCATGGTGTCATAGCTCACAGCAACCTCAAACTCTTGGGTTCAAGTGATCCTCTTATCTCAGCCTCCCAAATAGCTGGGACTATAGGTGCCTGCCATAACACCAGCTACCTTTTCTAATTTTTAGAGACGGGGTCTCGTTTTGCTCAGACGGGTCTCAAAGTCCTGACCTCATGCAAATCCACCTTAGCCTTCCAGAGTGCTAGGATGACAGGCATGAGCCACCATACCCGACACTTTTCTTATTATACAAACTATTAAGCCTTACAGAACTTCTGCCTAGGTCTCCTCCTGTGAGCCTGACCACAAATGAGACAGTCACCCATGCCCCACCTGACACATCTCTGTCACTCCCGCAGCGGGTCTCCCTGTAGCCTCAGCTGGTTCTCATCTGCAGATGTACCGAATCTTATTGACAATGAGGCTTCCTGGCTCTCTCCTGCCTGGAGTGATGCCAGGACTACATGGAACCATTGCTCTAGTTGACATATAATATATAAAAATAAACACCTTTCCTGTGTATTGAGCTATCCCAAAGAGAAGGTAAGTTGCCATCAATTAAGATATTAGACATAAAAGTAAATTCTTCCTAACAGACAATCACACTAAATACTGTCCATTATTCTCATTCCTACACAATTGACACTTCCAGCTTTTCTTATTTGGAGCACTTGTTATGATGTTTTATGAATGACTTAAGAATTATTTCTTGGCTCGGCGTCCGTAGTACAGTGGTTACAACGCCAGCCACATACACTGAGGCTGGTGGGTTCGAACCCAGCCCAGGGCTGCTAAAACAACAATGACAACTGCAACAACAACAAAAATAACCGGGCATTGTGGCAGGCGCCTGTAGTTCCAGCTACTTAGAAGTCTGAGGCAAAGAGAATTGCTTAAACCCAAGAGTTTGAGGTTGCTGTGAGCGGTGATGTCACCTCACTCTACTGGGGGCAACATAGTGAGACTCTGTCTCAAAAACAAAAAAACAAAAAAAAAAACAAATTATTATTACTCAAGTACTTTTCATTATAATATTGACTCCAAGATAAGCTAATAAAACTTGACCACCATTAACTTCTGGAAGCTTTCTGGGTTTGGCAGCAATCTCAATTTGTCAGCTTGGGGTGTGACATGGCACAGTAGTTGATGTGAGGCTTAATTCTTCTCTAGGACGATATTTGAGGTTTTGAAAGGAGTAATCACAATGGCAGAGCCAAAAGGACATAATGCAGCCACAAACCAGGGAGAGTCTCAAGACAGATAAATCTACCCTGCCTTTGAGCCCACAAATGTTTTCATTCCTTCATTTCCGTTCATTTATATTCCCTTCTAAGAGCTTGTCCTTAAAGAACTGAAGGCTCTGGGAAATTTTGCAAGAAACTACAAATGAAAAGCTACTTTGTACTTATCCATGTCATAAAATCTCATTGATTTCTTTCTCATTTTTTTCCGTTCTTACCATAAATGTTCTCCTTGTATACTTTAGTCTTCAAGATCTTTGAATTTCATTCTTTCACCAAGTAATTACTTTTTCTTTTCTTTTTTTTTTTTTTTTTGAGACAGAGCCTCAAGCTGTCCCCCTGGGTAGAGTGCTGTGGCTTCACTGCTCACAGTAACCTCCAACTCCTGGGCTCAAGCGAGTCTCCTGCCTCAGCCTCCCAAGTAGCTGGGACCACAGGCGCCCGCCA
>CAUYQV010105254.1:0-21834 GCA_963574575.1 Galagoides demidoff | reverse complement strand
GGTTATTGTTTCTTTGATTTCAGTGTTTGAAAATGGTGTGTTTAGGAGATTTATTTCTTCTTGACTAAATCTAGGGAGAAAGTGTAATTTCAAATATTGACCCATTTCCTTTACATTGTCAAATTTCTGGGCATAAAGTTTCTGATAGTATTCAGAGATAATCTCTTGTATCTCTGTGGCATTAGTTGTTATTTCCCCTTCATCATTTCTGATTGAGGTTACTAGAGATTTTACTTTTTTAAATTTATAGTTATTCTGGCCAAAGTTTGATCTATTTTATTTATTTTTTTCAAAAAACCAAGTCTTTGTTTCATTAATTTTCTCAATGATTCTTTTGTTTTCAATTTCATTAATCTCTGATTTAATTTTGGATATTTCTTTCCTTCTGCTGGGTTTAGCCTTTGATTGTTCTTCTTTTTCCAATTGTGAGTTTGTCAATATGCTTTCTTTCTGTTCTTTGGATGTAGGCATCTAAAGTGATAAGTTTTCCTCTCAGGACTGCTTTTGCTGTATGCCACAGGTTTGGGTAGCTTGTGTCTTCATTGTTGTTATGCTCAAGAAAGTTAATGATTTCCTTTTATTTCTTCCTGCACCCTACTCTCACTCAGCATAAGATTGTTTAATTTCCCTGCTTTTGTGTGGGATTGAATGTTTTTGTTGTAGTTAAATTCCACCTTTAATGCCTTGTGGGCTGAGAAGATACAAAGCAAAATTTTAATTATTTTGATTCTGTTGATATTTATTTATTGTCCTAGGATATGATCAGTTTTGGAGAATGTTCCATGGGCAGATGAGAAGAACGTATTTTCCTTCTCTTGCCTAACTGTGTTGGCTAGAACTTTCAGAAATATGTTGAATTGTAGTGCAATAGTGGACATCCTTATCTAGTCCAATTCTAAGTGAAAAAGCTTTCACTTTTGCTCCACACAGTATGATATTGGCTGTAGGTTTGTCATAGGTGGTTTCAATCAGTTTAATAAATGTGCCATCTGGGGCGAACATTTTATGAGGAGGACACCCCGGGCAATTGAAGCAACATCAAAAATACACTATTGGGACCTGATCAAACTAAAGAGCTTCTGCACAACCAAGAACACAGTAAGTAAGGCAGACAGACAGCCCTCAGGATGGGAGAAGATTTTTGCAGGTTATGTCTCTGACAAAGGTTTAATTACCAGAATCCATAGAGAACTTAAACGTATTAGCAAGAAGAGAACGAGTGATCCCATCTCAGAGTGGGCAAGGGACTTGAGAAATTTCTCTAAAGAAGATTGGCACACGGCCTACAGATATATGAAAAAATGCTCATCATCTTTAATCATCAGAGAAATGGAAATCAAAACTACTTTGAGATATCACACAACTCCAGTGAGATTAGTCCATATCACAAAATCCCAAAACCAGAGACGCTAGCATGAATGTGAGAAAAGGGAACACTCCTACACTGCTGGTGGGAATGTTCCTTTTGGAAAGACATCTGGAGAACACTTACAGAACTAAAAATAGACCTGCTGTTTGACCCTGTAATTCCTTTATTAGGCATATTCCCAGATGACCAAAAATCGCATTACAACAAAGATATTTGTATCAGAATGTTCATTGCAGCCCAATTCCTAATTGCCAGGTCATGGAAGAATCCCAAGTGCCCATTGATCCATGAATGGATCAACAAATCCATGGAATACTACGCAGCCATAAAGAAAGATGGAGACTTTACCTCCTTCCGGTTCACATGGATGGAGCTGGAAAATGTTCTTATTAGCAAAGTATCACAAGAATGGAAGAAAAATTATCCAATGTACACAGCCCTATTATGAAACTAATTTATACCTTTTGTATGTAAGCTATTATCTAATAGAAGTCTAAGAATATGAGGAGGGGGCAGGGAGAGGGGAGGGAGAAATGGGTGGAGGGATCACTTCTGAGATTTATCTTACAAGGGTACAACTGAATCTTTCTAAGAATAGAATGTGAACATTTTATAACAATAACTAAGAAAGTGATATGAAGGCTATGTTAACCAGTTTGATGGAAGTGTTTCAGATTGTGTGTGAAAACCCCACACTGTACCCCAGAAGTGCATTAATGTACATAGTTATATTAATAAAAAAAAAAGAAATGTGCCATCTATGTCTATTAAGTGTTCTTGTTAGAAAGTATGCTGAATTTTGCCAAATAGTTATTCTGCATCTATTAAGAGGATCATTTGTCTCTGATTTTGCTTCCATTGATATGGTGAACTACATTTATGGATTTGCATATCTTATAGCAGCCTTGCATTTCTGGGATGAACTGTACTTGATCGTGGTGTATGATTTTTTTTAATGTGTATCTGTAATATATTAGCTAAGATTTTATTATTTTTGCATGAATATTCATTAGTTAAATTGATCTGTAGTTCTACTTTTTAGTTGTGTCCTTTCTTAGTGACCAAACGAAAACATCTCTATCAGAGAGATGTTTGCTTCACAGAATGCGTTGGGGAAGATTCTTTCCTTCTCGGTGTTTTGGAATAGTTTCTGCAGTATAGGTACAAACTCTTTGAAGGTTTGTTACAATTCTGATGTGAAGACATCTGGTCCAGGGCTTTTGGGGGGGGGAAGACTTTCTATGTTTCTTTAATTTTGGTCATTGATATTTGTTCAAGAGATCTATTTCTTCCCAGTTAAGTCTAATGGTGTGAATCCAGGTATTGGTACATTTCCTCCAAGCTGTTGAATTTGGGGGCATAGAGTTTCTTGTAGTAGTCAAAGATAAACTCTTCAGTCTTTGTAGTATCTCTTGTTATTTTCTCTTTTTCATTTTTATTGAGGCTATTAAAGATCTTACTTTCATATCAGTAGTCAATTTGACCTGTTGTTTATCAATTTTTTTCATACTTTTGAAGAACTAACTTTTTTCCATTAATTTTTAGAATGTTTCTTTTATTTTTAATTTCATGTATTTCCTATTTAATTTTGGTTATTTCTCTTCTTCTGCTATGTTTGGGATTAGATTGCTCTAACTTTTCCATTTCCCTGAGATGATTAATGAGGTTGTTGTGCTATTTTTCAGACATGGGTTTCCAATATGATAAATTTCCCTCTTAGCACTGTTTTTGTGTTATCCCATAGGTTTTGATAGCTTAAGGATTCATTACTGTTATTTTCGAGACATTTAATAATTTCCTTTTTTATCTCATCCTTGATTCAGCTATCATTCAGCATAAGATTGTTTAGTTTTCATGCCCTGGTGTTGGGATGAATATTTGTGTTCGAGTTGAGCTCTACATTATTGCCCTATGGTCTGAAAAGAAACAAGGTACAATTTCAGTTGTTTCAATTGTGTTGAGGTTTGATTTGTGTCCTAGGAAATAGTCTATTTTGGTGTGTGATCCATGGGCTGATGAGAATGATGTGTACTCATTATCTTTGAGATGTTATGTTCTGCATATGTCTATCAAGCCCAAGTGTTCTAGGGGCACATTTAAGTCCTTTGTATCTTTGTTTAGTTTCTGTTTAGAGGATCTGTCTAGTTCTGCCAGAGGAGTGTTAACGTCCCCAGCTAGTATGCTGTTGTATGATACCATATTGTGAAGATCAATGTCATATTGTTTAGACCAATTTCCATTTCACAAATCTGGTGTCATTTAAACTGGCTACATAGAGATTTAGAATTCTAACTCCTCTTTTTGTATTGTTCCTTTGATCAGTCTTTAGTGACCATCTTTGGTTTTCTTAACTTTATTACTTTAAATCCACTTGTATGTGAAAATGAGTTTGAGATTCCTCCCATATTCTAATTTTCTTTAGCCTGAAATGTTGTTGCAACGCTTTACCCTGAGTCTTGTTTTGACTTTTGAGATTAGGTGTGTTTCTTGGAGACATCATATAGATGGCTTGTGCTTTTTCATCCAGTCAGCTAACCTGTGCCTCTTAAGTGGGAAATTCAATACATTTACATTTATTGAATAAATTCATGAGTATGGTGGGGTTCTATTCATCTTTTTTGGTGAAAGTTTTGTTGCTTAGTTTGTCCTTTCACCATTTGAAAGTGAGGTTTTGTCCCTTAGTTTCTTTATGTTTGTTAACATTGTTGGTGGTCCATTGTGATGAGTGTGGAGAATAGTTCTACTATTTCCTGTAACTCTGGTCGTGTTTTGAAGAATTTCCTCAATTATCGAATATCAGTAAAACATTTGATTTTTTTATTGAATTTGAAGCTTAGCTTAATAGGATACAGAATTCTAGCAGAATTTTTATTTTTTGAGACAGAGTCTCATTTTGTTGCCCTTCGTAGAATTCCATGGTGTCATAGTTCACAGTAACCTCAAACTATTGGGCCCAAGCAATTCTTTTGCCTCAGCCTCCTAAGTAGCTGGTATTATAGGTGCCCACTACAACATCTGGCTGTCTTTTAGAGACAGTGTCTCACACTTGCTCAGGCTGGTCTAGAACTCCTCAGCTCAAGCAATCCAACCTCCTTGGCTTCCCAGAGTTCTGGGATTATAGGCATGAATAACTGTGCCCACCCCCCAAAATTGTTTTATTGAAAAAGGTTAAAGGTAGATGACAATCTCTTCTGGCTTGAAAGGTTACAGCTGAAAAGTCCTCTGTCATCCTTATTGATCTCCTTCTGTAGGTCAATGGGCACTTACTCCTGGCTGCTTGCAGAATTTTCTCTTTCATCTTGACTTTGGCCAGGTTCATGACAACGTGTCCTGAAGATGTTCTGTTTGCATTGAGACAACCCAGGATTCAATATCCCTCTGAAAGGAGTGTGTTGGAATCTTTGGGAAATTTTCCTTTATGATATCCCGCAGTAGGGATTCCTTTCCTCTGGGATCTTCTTATTCCCCTTCAGTGATCTCTATAATTTGTATGTTTGAACATTTAGTTAAGTCCCACAATTCTCTGAGCAAATGCTCTACTTTCTCATTTTTTCTGCCTTTTCAGCTACCTGGGTTAACTCAAGAGCCTTATCCTCTAGCTTGAGATTCTTTCTTCTGCATGGTACAATCTGTTGTTCATTAAATATGCATTCATTCTGCTGCATAATTATGCTCCTGGAATGACTCCTTCATTTTCTTAAGCTCCAATATATTCTTTCTAATTTCATTTCTTCATGTCTTTTGTTCATTATTTGGGTTAGTTTTTTAATTTCTTTTTGTTTATTCTCCACTTTCCCTTTAATTCTCTTCTTCATTTTGGTCATCCATATTTTAAATTCCCTTTCTGTCAATTTTAAAACTTTTTTATAGGTGGAATCCTCTTCAGTAGCTACCTCATGATCACAGTGGTGGTGGTGGGGGAGGTAGTTAATCTATTCTCATTTTTCATGTTGCCAGAATTTTTGTGTTGATTCTTCCTCATTAATGTTTTCTTCTCGTTACCTTCTTTTCCCTAATTTTTTCTTTCACTTCCTCCTCTTTATGTTATCTTGTCTGTATGCTTAGTTGTTGAAGTGTCCATTTGGTACAGGCCAAAAGGAATATAAGAGTAAAGGGTAAGAAAGGAGAAAACAATGAAAAGGACAACAAAAAGGGGGAGGCAAAATAAAAAAAAAAAACTGGAAAAAAAGGAGAGAAGAACAGAAAAAATCAGGAATACTAGTGGTGTTACTTAGGGTTTTTGACCCTCCCCTGCAATTACAGGCCACTGGGGACATGCTGAGTGTGTCCCTTAAGGTCAGGAACTCCTTACCAGCCTGAGAAAAAGCTAGACCTCATCTCTGCCAAATATAGAAAAAAAATCAGCAATATGTTGAGTGGGGACATACCAATACCATTTTCCAGAAGACCTACCAATACCATTTCCTTGAGCCATTTCCATAGACCTGAAGTCTATGGTCTATGGGGTCCTAATAGCTCTAGCAATATAGGACAATGCTGTCATACCCAGGCCAGGTGTCAAAATGAGACTTTGTTCTATCAATGGAATACAGAAAGAAATAGACATAGATCAGAAAAAATAAGAAAAATAAAATTTTGTAAGGGATATTTTATTTGTTGTTTGAGAATTTTACTTGGGAAAGATGAAGAAAAGTATAAAAATATCTACAAAAGAGACAGAAAAGGAGAGAAATGGAAAGGAAATAAAAGTGAAAGTGGTAGAAAACCATAGCAAAAATGGGACCATTACTATTGAAGATAGTAAAAATGGAAAAATGAAAATGCAAGAAAACAAAAAATAACCTTAAGAAAAAAAAATTGAAAAAGGACTAAAATACCATAAAACTGCAGGAAAATGGAGATATTACTAATGAAGAAAGCGAGAATGCAAAAATAACAACACAACAGCAAACAACAACAACAAAAATTGAATATAGGGGAAAAATATATGTATCATATGTATAGCAATATATTATCTGAACACCAAGTGGCACTCTGTGATTAGGCTATTCTAATCACACCCCTGATTCTGCTGTTAAGATAGGTGGCAGTTATTAACATCTTCAGCTATTTCTTTTCTCAGAATTTCGTAATTCTCTTTATAGTGACCTTTCACATCCTTTGTGAGGTAAATTCCCAAATATTTTATCTTCTTTGGCACAACTGTAAAGGGAATGGAGTTCTTGCCTGTTTTTCAGCTTGACTATTATTGGTATATATAAAAGCTACTGATTTGTGAGTATTGATTTTGTATCATATTGCAAGGGTACATGACATATCTGTTAAGTATAGAGTATAAATGTCTTAACACAATAATTAAGTAAATGAGATGAGGTATATATTAACCAGTGTGATGTAAGCATTCTTAATTCTATGAACGCTCAATGTTTTAAAATCAGCACATTGAATTCTATGAACGATTATTTCAATATTCTGAAATCAGCACATTGTGCCACATAAATTCATTAATGTATAAATGATCTATATGTTTATGATTTAATAATAAAAAAAAGGATAGGAGCCAGAAGCCACTATGTAGTTACCAAGGAAACCAGGGCCCATCTTCCTGATTTATTTTCCCTCAATTCCCACAGTGTGAGGAGCCTGAAGCTCTCACCAGACATGCCTTGATCTTTCCAAACAGTGTCACTTGGCCACAATGTAGTTTTCCCCGGGGGAGCAGGATCCATCCAATTCTCCCCAAGGGTGGCTGCCCAGGTCAGCGGGCACACTAGAATTAACCTCATCCTAGGATCCTGTGGGCTATTTCTTTCTGGCAGCCCTCTAACTATGGTGGTACCCTGCTATCAGCCAAATGATGAGAGCTCCATCCCACCTGGTTGCTTAGTCCTGGCCACTGATAGTTGCTTAAGTTCACTGGCTCACTTAAGCTCTTCCCTGTCACTAGCCCCCTGCCAGAGGGCTGGGCAGCCTCTGCCTCACACAAGCATTCACCTTGTGTGCTAGTTTTTCACTGCTCCCAACTTCGTTGGCTTCTGGAGTCCCTGCTATTTCTCCATGCTTCTAAAGTGATGTTTCTGGGCAAAAGCCACTCAGCCAGAGGTAGCTGGAGACCTCTCTCCTTGGTCTCACCATGAGTGGCTACTAAAGAGGTATCTTTAGTCCACCATCTTGCTTCCTTCTCCCTTCAGGACCCTCAATGTAGGCTGTGCTCATTTTTATGCATTCATTTTTCTATTGCACTTCTCAAATTAAATGATCTCAATTTATATTCTTTATTGTTATGGCATCATTCTACTTTCCTTTAGTTAGTTGTCCATGTTTTTTTTTTTTCCTTAGCTCTTAGAGAATATTTAAAACAGTTAATGTATAGTTTTGTCTATGCTGATGCCTGGGCTGCCTTAGGGGCAATTTCTATTTTTTCCTCCAGATAATGGATTATGCGTTCTTGTTTCTTTTTATGTCTCATTTTGTTGTTGTAAACTGAACATTTTTAATATTATGATGTGATAATGACTTAAGCAAGATAATCCCTTCTCGCACTAGAGTTTGTCTTTGCAACTTGTTGAGCATTATAGTTTTTATTTACTAACTTTCCTAAAGTAAAGAAATATTTCGTTAACAATATTTATAAACTTGTAAATTTACAAACTGTTAAATTGTAAAAACTGTATTGAACTATATTCACTATAATTAATGAATATAGTTCAGTTGTCACCTATTGATTTGGCAGAGCATTCCTTAAATGACTGGAGCAAAAACAAACAAACGGGCAAAGAAAAATTTTCTTGGTTTTTGTGTGCCTGGGTATACATACAATACTTATTCCAGATGTTTACAATTTTGCCTTGGCCTTCACTCCTGCTTGCACAGGGCTTTAAAGTCAGCCAGAAGAGAAAGTTTAATGCCTTCTCAAGTACTTTAAGCATTGCGAATGTGAGTTGCTGTCTAGATTTCCCAGGATATGGTAGAGATTTCAAAACCTTTATATTTTTTATCCATATTCCTCCCCTGCCTCCTCCTTCTTGGCATTTTCAGCATGCCTACTCCTTGTACCACCTGCTTTCCCTTGCTATAAGTGGCTGCAGTCAGTGTATTTGCCTTTAAGTACTTTTCATAAACAACACCTTGGAGTCCACTCCAGCCCTGTGAAAGTTTCAAGGTAATGGAAACAAAGGATAGCCTTTGAGCAAATTCTTTAAGGAGTTACTAGACAGCTCAAAACACACAACTATAATTCTTTGAAAACAAATTTGGTACCTCATCCTCTGGCACCAGCAAGCCATGCCTAGAAAATAGACTGCCATCTTTATGGATGCCACCAAGCTGGATGTGGGGGATGGGATGATAGGTGGGTAAGATCAAGCACTATATTCCTCTCACAGAAGTTTCGCAGATTCTTTCTTCTTTAAGCTTTGTCCCGTTTTGTTTTTCTGTGTCAACAGGGTGAATAGGCCACTTGTTTTTTATAATCTGGCAAGTTGTCCACATGAAGACAAGCAAGGTTCCAAGAGCATGAGGGCAGAATGAAATCTGACTTAGTTAGGATTAGCACAACAGCACTTTAACTGCTTTTTTTGGTTCAAGTAAGTTCTAAGGCCCAGCCTAGATTGAGAGAGAAGGGACTTAGTATCATCTCTTGATGGGAGGTATTGTAAATAACCATTTAAAAATCCTTAACACCTGTTTAATGTATAAAGAAAAAGTGTAATTTATTTCTGTAATAGGTGGTTAGAAGTGCTAGGTGTTTTGTTCACAGTTCAGAAACCGAAAGCTGTAGATCTGTTGAGATATATCTTATAACTTTATAACCAATGTTCTTATTACTTGGGTCTATTACTGTAAAACTCAAAGCACTGTACATTGATATGTGAAGCAGTTACCTTAGAATATCCTGTAAGTGAGTGGTAATGCTAATGAGTTCAATTAAACGAATCATTAAAAAATTTAAGTTTTATATGCTGATATTTTTTTCCTAGTCAGAACAAGATTTTCCAGATTTAATTCCTCTTTATCTAGAAATACATATTGTGGTGGACAACTCTTTGGTATGTGTTTTTATTTTCTTTACTTCTAAATATTTGATGCGAATGAATGATTTTCCTTGCCTAGAAAGCAACTAAAGGTCACAGTCTTCTTACTTGTATGTCATAGAGATAATAGTGTAAAAATGTGCAAACTGAAAAACCAAATAGTAAAAATATATTAGTTTTGTCAGAAATGTTTTATTGTGAAATTTACAAAAAGTGATAGTGCAGAACAATTTTTTTTTTTTTTTTTACTGGTACTTCATATTTTTAGGATCTCTTTCAATCATCCATATGTAATATCTTTTAATGGTGATTTTGCTCAAAGAGAAATTCTTTAAACTTTTGATTCCTATTTTAGGAATTCTTGAAGAACAGAATGCAGCCTAAAGAATGTTTTACCTTATATTTATTGGGGGAAAAAGTGGAGGTAGGATATAGGGAAACTACCTGTATAGGGAAACTACATATATAAATTACAAATTATTGTTTCAAAACAGTTTTTTTTTAGTACTTTAGGACACTTCTAGATCCTAAATTCCCATTAAAAAATTGAGTGCTTTTGAATTTATGAACCTTGGAGTGATAATTTAGGTTGCAGTCAAACATATATGACTCTATTCTCTGTATTATTTGAAAGATTTTAGAAAATAGGATAAAAATGAAAATGTGCTTTCCAATTTTTACTCTGATGGTACCACTTATTCATCACACCTATGGAATACTATAGAGAATATGAATAGTGTTCATTGCCAATTATGTTTTTAAGGTTGATCTCGTCAGGAAGCCAGAGTTGAGGTCAGAGACAGAAGAGATTTGGATATGAAAATACCTGATTTATTAGTGTATAGGGAAAAGGAAACATTTAAGAGAAAATTAATTGAGATATATAGGAGAAAATTAAGGTATTTCTCCTAAATATCTATAACTCAGCTTCTAGGGAATAGGTTGGGTTATGAAAATTTTGTTTTAAAATTATCTTATAAAAATTGAGAGTTACTGGGGCAGCACCTATGGCTCAAAGGAGTAGGGCATATACTGGAGGTGGTGGGTTCAAACCTGGGCCCAGCCAAAAACAGCAAAAAGAAAAAAAATGAGAGTTATTCTTATCCAAATTTCCAGGGTTGCAAGCCACTTAACATTAATTAAACATTTCTTCTCCCTAATTGTCTTTGCATTTATGGTTTTTTAATAAAACAAACCTTGAGCCAACTATAAAATCTGTGTTACTATATGATGGGCATATAAACCTGTAATGCTAGTATTCTGGGAAGTCAAGGTAGGTAGATTGCTTGAGCTCAGGAGTTTGAAACCAACCTGAGCAAGAGTGCGACCCCACCCCTACTAGAAATAGAAAAACTAGCCAGGTCTTGTGACTGGCTACTGTAGGCCCAGCTACTTGAGAAGCTGAGACAAGAGGATTGTTCAAACCCAGGAATTTGGGGTTGCTGTGACCAGTGACACCACGGCACTATAACCAGTGTGACAGAGTAAGACTCTGTTTCAAAAAATGAAATGAAATAAAATAAAATAAAAATATAAAAATAAGAAATGTTTTAAGTAGGAAACTGTTGTTATTTATTTTTTATCTTCATATCATCATTTTGGTATTAGTGTAGGTGCTGAATTGCTAATGGAAAAATCACAGAAGGATGAATCATTTAGGATTAATAGATTTACTATTCTAGTAATCAAGGTGAAAACTTATCGATTAGTGGTATTAGGAATAAAAATATACAAAACAACTTTAAAGTTACTGATAAGCTTGAATTAGAAGGACTTGTAAATTGATTGGATTTATTTGTTTACTTAACATTTTATTGAGCATCACGTAGATACCCGTTGCTGTAATGGTATCACATATGTACGCACACATATGTGTAGTATATATGTGTATATATAAAAATATAGATTGACGTTGTTGTAATCCATAGTTTATTCAGGTTTCAACAGATATATGCACATATATATGTATACACTAATCTGTGTGTGCATGTCTGTATATAGATTCATACAACAGTATTACATAAGTAACTTTGCATAACCATTGCCACAATTAAGATCCTCAACAGTACCATCACCCCAAGACTCCTTTACATAATTTCTTTAAAGTCACATCCAGCTCCTCTTTCCCTTATTAGCCCTTGGCACTCATTAATCTGTTCTTTATGATTTCACATGTATTACTTAAAGTTGTCATTTAGTATGTATCCTTTCAAAACTATTATTTTACACTCAGCATAATTTTTCTTGAGGTTTAGCCAAGATGTTCCACAAAAAGCAGTCAGTTCCTGTTAATTTCTGAGTGGTTGTCCATAGTATGAATTACCACAGCTTGTTTAATTATTTAATTATTTAGTGGCTGCCACTTTTTGGCAATTATGAATAAACTGTTAAAGACCTTCATCTATAGGTTTTTGTGTGAACATCAGTTTTTATTTCTTTGAGATGTACCCAGGAGTAAAATTGCTGGTTCACAAAGTAAGTCCATTCTTTTTTGTTTGTTTGTTTGTATGATTGTTTTTTCTCATTATTATTATTTTGTATTAAATCATAACTGTGTATATTAATGCATTTATGGGGTACAATGTGATGATTTTATATACAGTTTGGAATGCTTACATCAAACTGGTTAACATAACCTTCACCTCACTTATTTGTTGTGTTAAGACATTTATGCTCTACTCTTAATAGATTTGACATGTACCCTTGCATTGTGCACAGTAGATGACGTCCCACCAAGTACCCTCCCTCCTCTCTACTTCCCCCATCCCCTCCCTTCTCTATCATTTTCCCTCCTTCATTCTGGACTATAGTTGTGTTTTATCATTCATATGAAAGTGTGGATGATTATATATTGGTTTTATAATAGTATTGAGTACATGGATACTTTTTCTTTCTTGAGATACTTTACTAAGAATATGTTCCAGCTCCATCCAGGTGAACTTAAAAGAGGTAAAGTCTCCATCTTTTTTATTGCTGCCTAATATTTCATGGTATACATATACCACAATTTGTTAATCCATTTATGAGTCGATGGGTACTCGGGCAGCTTCCATGACTTTGCAATTATGAATTGGGCTGCAATAAACATTCTCGTCCAAATATATTTGTTGCAAAATGGTTTTTGGTCATCTGTATATATACCTAGTGTTGCAGGGTTGGAGGGAAGGTCTACTACTGATGTTGGCATGGATGTGGAGAGAAGGGAACACATCTGCATTGCTGGTGGGAATGCAAGCTATTATGTCCTTTTTTGGAAAGAAGTTTGCAGAACACTTAGGGAACTATAAGTAGATGATTCTTTGTTTTCAAAGAAGTTTCCAAACTACTATCCATAGTGGCTATACCATTTTGCATTCTTGCTAGCAATGTATGAAGGACAGATATATCCATTTTATGTTCATAAATCTCTTATTTTAATCTATTGAATCCAAGAATATAGCCTTAAACTTCTGATATAAAATGAAGAGTAACTAAAACTTGTATTTAAATTCAGAATTAATTCTGTTTTTCAGTATGATTATTGGGGCTCTGATAGTGTGATCATAACACGTAACATCATTGAAATTCTTGGCCTTGTAAATTTAGTAAGTATTTTCTTACATAAAAAACTAGTAATTTGCATTAACTTGATATGGTGTTTCTGGATAATTCAGTCTTCAATATAAACTGAATGTGGACTTATGAAAACATTTAATTAAGTTATTATAAAATAACAGAAAGATTAATTTTGCATATGTTTATCCCTTTTGTTTACAGATATTCACTCAATTTAAAGTAACTGTTGTGCTGTCATCATTGGATTTGTGGTCAGATAAAAATAAGATTTCTACAGATGGTGAGGCAGATGAGTTATTGCGTAGATTTTTAGAATGGAAACAGTCTTATCTTACCCTAAGGCCTCATGATACTGCATATCTATTCACGTAAGAATACTGTTTCATATTCATAGAAAGAAAACAAAGATTGTAACAATGATATGGCTAATTTAGGGAACTATTATTCATTTATGACTATACACACTTTGGTTATTCATGATGTGCTTTATGTTCTGGTTGTCAGGCAGTAAAAGAATTCATCACACATTTCTGTATTTATAAACCTCTTAGAAATGAAGACATTGAGAGTTTTAAGAGGTTAAGCCATCTCAGAACTCAACTCCAGAGCCAATGCTCTTATTAACTACTAGATAAAGAGATGGTATTTATCTTGTGAGGTTTGTTTTATTATGGGCTTTGATCAAGGGCAAGTACAAATATTTTATCCTAATGAATTGGGGGGGTTATGTTTATTTTAGTGTATCATAGGGATACACACATTTTGGTTGCAAAATGTACTTTTGTGCATGTTATGTCAAAGTTATTATGTGCATTGTACCAGTTAGGTGTGAATTTACCCTATCCCTCCACTCTCTCCCACCAACTTGATTTCCATTGAGTTTCACCTCCATACATGCACCATTGATCAACTAGTTCCAGTTCAGGATTGAGAACATGTGGCATTTTTCTATTCTTGAGAAACTTCACTTACAAGAATGGTCTGTAGTTCCATCCAGGTTGTTACAAAAGATATTGGAAACTTTTCAAATGAAGATAGTCTAACAGGACCAATAAGGCCAACAAACACATGAAAAAATGCTCAGCATCTCCAATCCTCAGGGAAATGCAAGTCAAAACCACAATGACATATCACTTCACAGCACTTAGATTGGGTCATATCAAAACATCCCTGAAGTGGATATGGAGAGAAAAGAACACTCCTTCACTTTTGGGAGGATTTCAAACTAGTACAACCTCTATGGAAGGTAGTATGGTGATATACCTTAAAGAACTAAAAGTAGACCTACCATTTGATCCAGCATTCTCAGTGCTGAGTATTTACTCAATGGAAGCAAATACATTTTATCAAAAAGATACTTGCACATGAATGTTTATGGAAGTACAATTTATAATCATAAAGTGTTGAAACAATCCAAGTGCCCAGGAATACAATAATAGATTATAAAATGTAGTTTATGTACACTATGGAGTATTACTGAACCATGAAAAATAATAGTGATCTAGCTTAATAAATATTTAATTACTTAAACATGTTAGTTTCCTAATCATAAATTTTAGCCATATCCTTATATTATTATTATTATTATATGTAATATCATTATTTATTTATTTTTTTTGCAGTTTTTGGGTGGGGCCAGGTTTGAACCCACCACCTCTGGTATATGAGGCTGGCAACCTACTCCTTTGAGTCACAGAAGCCTCCTTGTAATATTATTATTATAAGTATATGGTAATATAATCATATAATAACAATAATTAAACATTAATACTATAATATTATTATCATAATAATATTATTTTTATAAGTATATAGCTAAAGTATATTATTGATAAATTTTAACCATATACTTGTAAGTATACACTTTAAATTCTAGCCATATACTTATAATAGTATTATTATATTATGATGTAATATTATATTATATATTACTATTATAA
Organism: Galagoides demidoff; assembly: GCA_963574575.1. Taxonomy (NCBI): domain Eukaryota; kingdom Metazoa; phylum Chordata; class Mammalia; order Primates; family Galagidae; genus Galagoides; species Galagoides demidoff. The sequence goes on along the minus strand of CAUYQV010105254.1, from coordinate 6,976 downwards.
TAATACTATATAATATATTATATATTGATATTACAATAATACTATTATATTATTATATATATAGCTAAAATATATTATTGATAAATTTTAGCCATATGCTTATAATAGTATTCATATTAAACTTATTAGAAATAATAAACAACCTCCACATCCCCTCCCATTCCCCTCCTCATCCCTCCTTCATCCTGGGTTATCATTCTGTTTTAACTTTCATATGAAAGTGTGGGTGATTATAACTTGGTTTCAATTAACTTTCAATTAATCTCTATGTAAAAGTTGGTATGTCAGAATTTCCTTTTGTATGTATGAGATTAATATTTACCTTACATTTTGCCAGCAATAAATATGATTGCTCTTTTTAATTTTTGCCAGCTTGATAGATATAAATTAATGTCTTTCACATCTTAATTTGCTTTTTTTGTTATGTCCAGTGGATTTGAGTGTCTTTTTATGAGCTTATTTATCATTTGGATCTTCCCTTCTATAATTATCTTTTCATATCATTTCATTATCTCCTTGGTATTTTTATTCTTTATTTTTTCCTTATAATTTGTAAGACTTTTTAACGTTTAGACATCAACCTTTTATCTGCATGCAAAATACTTTTTCCATATCTATATTTATGTCAACTTTTTTTCTCTTTCCTATATGAAAAGTTTACACTTTATATGGCTAAATTTGTAAATCTTTTCTTTTTTACTTTTGGTTTTCCTGCACAGCAAAGAAGTTCTGTCACAGATGTAGGTTTTAGTCTGCTAGGTTTTCTTTCCTTTTTTTTTTTTAAGTATTAATACTATTTCTTTTTCTTTTTCTTTTTTTTTTTTTTTTTGCGTTTTTTGGCGGGGGCTGGGTATGAACCAGCCACCTCTGGCATATGGGGCCGGTGCCTACTCCTTTGAGCCTTAGGCACTGCCCAATATCATTCCTTTTTAAAGTAAGTCTTCAGTACATCTTTAGCTAATTTATACATATAGTGTATAAGAGAGGTATGGCTTTATTTTCTGACACATGGAAAACCGGTTTTGTCACCTGCCACTTTTTTTTAATTGTTGGGGATTCGTTGAGGTTACAAAGAACCAGGTTACATTGATTGCATTTGTTAAAGACCCTCTTCTAATTGTATACCAAAAGGTATACCACATACCTTGACCCCTCATCTCCTCCCTCCTTCTATCTCTCTACTCTCACAATCCCCTCCCACTTTTGTCACACATTCTTCAAGTCCCATAAACAACTTGCTGGGGTTTTTGTAGAGATTGTAAAAACCAATTGGGAAGAACTGACATATAATTGACATATAATTTGATTACTTTAATCCATGTGTATTTATAATGTTAAGCATTTTCAATTTGTGATTATGGGACATCTTTACAGTTTTTTGCAAAGTTCTTACAGATAATTTTGTTATTTATTTTAGATCTTTGATATTTTGGTGGTATTGTAAATAATACAGTTTTTCATATTCAACCCAAATTTTGAAGATTTATATAAAATGCTATTTATTGTATAAGTATTTAATTCATTTTCTAATTCACAATTTTTAGAGAAGTTTTAGATTTACAGAAAAAAAAAATCAAGCAGAAAATACAGAGAGTTTCCATTTATATACTCTCTCTCTCTCTGGTCCCTTGAATTGCCCAAATTAGTAATTTTTAAAGTTATTAGTGATATTGAAATTGTATTATACAATTATTAACTATATTTGCCATGCAAGGCAATTGATCTTAAGAAATTAAACTTATTTATCTTATGTAATTAAGGCTTTCTAAACTTTAATTATTATTTCTCCATGTCTCCCACACCCAGCCCCAACTTTTGGTAATGTCTGCTTCAATGAGCAATTGTTTTTGATTTCACATATAAGTGAGAACATGTGGCTATCTGTCTTTCTGTTTTGGCTTATTTCACTTACATGATGTTCTCCAATTCCATCCATGTTGTCATAAATTATAGGATTTCTTCCTTTTGAAGGCTGAATAGTACTTCATTATGTATAAATACCATATTTTTATCAATTCATCTATTCATCTGTTAATAAACACTTAGGTTGATTCCATATCTTTGATACTGTGAACAGTGCTTCAGTAAACAGGGGTATGCAGACATTTCTTTGGCATACTAGTTTCAAATCTTCTGCATGAATATCCAGAACTGGGATTGTTGAACATATGGTCATTCTATTTTTAGCTCTTTGAGGACATTCCATATGAAGTTTTTCATAATGAATGTACTAATTTACAATTTCACCAACTGTGTACATGATTCCCTTTTCTCCACAATCTTGCCAGTAGTTGTTACTACATATTTTCAGTAATAGCATTAGTACTGGTGTAAGGTGATATCTCAGTGCGATTTTAATTTGAATCTTCCAAATGATTCGTGATACTAAGCACCCTTTCATGTACAGCCATTCATATGTTTTCTTTTGAGAAATGTTTATCCGGGTCGTATGGGACACCCCATCATTTCTTTCCTCCCTCTCCCGTTTCTTTCTAGGCAGAGTCTTGCTGGGATAGAGTGCAGGGAATCATCATAGTCCACTGCAACCTGAAACTCCTGGGGTCAAGTAATTCTTTTGCCTCAGCCTCCTGTGTAGCAGGGACAAAAGTTGTTCACCACCACACCTGGGTATTTTTTCTATTTTTTCATAGAGACAGAGTCTTGCTCTCTCTCAGGATAGTCTTAAAGTCCTGGCCTCCCAGTGGCAAGATTATAGGTATAAGCCACCACACCTGCCCGTTTGCTCAGTTCTTTTTCTTTTCTTTTCTTTTTTTTTCTTTTGTAGCTCATTATGGTTTTAATTTGCATCGCTCTAATTGTAACATTATGTTGAGCAATTTTTCGTATGCTTGTTGGCTCATTTCTTAATGTGGATTATTTGTTTTCTCTATAGAATTCCTTAAATTCTGCATATATTGAGAATATTAATCCAATATTGGATGTATGGATTATAAATATATTATACCAGCCAATAGATTGTTCATTTTATTCATTATTTCCTGTCTTGTGCAAAAGTTTTTAATTTTGACATAATCAAATTGGTCTATTTTTGCTTTTGTTGCCTACTCCTTTCAAGTCAAATGTAAAAAGGCATCCAGAGCAATGTTGTGGAGTTTTCCCCTGTGTTTTTTTTTTTTAAGTAGTTATTCAGAACAAAGATTTTGTTCCTTAATACATCTTAAATTGATTTTTGGATATGGTGCGAGACAAAAGTCCAATTACGAAATTTCCATATGAATATCCAGTTTTTTGAACACCATTAATTAAAGAAAACAGCACATTTTCCATAGGATATTTGTCAAAAATTAATTGACAAATTGTAATTATTTTTGTAATCTCTATTCTGTTACATTCATCAATGTGTCTCTTTTTATGCCAGTAAAATTATTCTGTAGTAGCTATCTCTTTGTAATATAGTTTGAACTCGAGTGTGAGGCCTCCAGCTTTGTTTCTTTTGACTCATGTTTGCCTTGGCTATTTGAAAATTTTTTTATAGTTCTATTTGAAGTTTAGGATTGTTATATATATATATATATATATATATATATATATTTTTTTTTTTTTTTTTGGGCCGATGCTGGGTTTGAACGCACCACCCTCTGGCATATGGGGCCAATGCCCTACCCTTCTGAGCCACAGGCACAGCCCAAGTGTTTTTTTTTTTTTTCTTTACTTGTAAAAATGATGTTGGCAATTTGATGTGGACTACATTTAATCTGTAGACTAATTCCAATAGTATGGACATTTTAACAATATTAATCCTTTCAATACATTGAATATGGGACATCTTTCCATTTATTTTTGTCTTCCTCAATTTCTTTCATTAATGTTTTATAGTTTTTGGTGTACAGATTTTTCACCTGCTTGATTAAAGTTATTTCTATGTAATCTGGTTTGTTTGTTTTTCTTAGATATCATAAATGGGATTACCCTTCTGATTCTTTTTCGAAAAGTTCTTAGATAATGTAGATAAATGTCAATGTTTTTGCATGTTGATTTTGTAACCTATAATTGTATAACTTCAGTTTATCTTTTCTTTTCTTTTTATTAAATGATGACAGTGTACATTAATACTATCATGGGGTACAGTGTACTGTCTCTGTATACAATTTGAAATAATTTCATCCAAATGGTTAACATACCCTTCATGTCTTTTTCTTAGTTATTATGTTAAGACATTTATTCTACATTTAGAGAGATTCACATGTACCCTTATAGGATGACCCACAGGCATGATCCCACCAACCACTATCTGTCCACACACCCTCCCCCGTCCCGTCCCCTCCCTCTGCCCTCTCCCCATATTTCTGGGCTAAAATTGGGTTATAGCTTTCCTATAAAATCTATAAGTTACTTTTATAGTAGGACTGAGTATATTGGATACTTTTTCTTCCATTCTTGGGATACTTTGCTAAGAATATTTTCCAGCTCCGTCCATGTAAACAAGAAGGAGGTAAAGTCTCCATCTTTCTTAATGGCTGCATAGTATACCATGGTGTACATATTCCACAATTTATTGATCCAGTCATGGATTGATGGGCTCTTGGGCTTCTTCCATGACCTAGATATTATGAATTGGGCTGCAATGAACATTTGGATACAAATATCTTTATTGTAGTGTGATTTTTGGTCTTCTGGATATATATCTAATAGAGGAATTGTAGGATCAAATGTCAAGTCTATTTTTAGTTCTTTAAGAAGAACTAGTTCCTCCAGATGTCTTTCCAAAAGGAACGTATTATTTTGCAATCCCACCAGCAGTATAGAAGTGTTCCCTTTTCTCCACATCTATGCCAACATCTGTGATTTTGGGATTCTGTGATATGGGCTAATCTTACTGGAGTTAGATGATATCCCAAAGTAGTTTTGATTTGCATTTCTCTGATGATTAAGGATGGTGAACTTGTTTTCATGTGTTTGTAGGCCATGCGCCTGTTTTCTTCAGAGAAGTTTCTCTTCAAGTTCCTTGCCTACCCTGAGAGGGGATCACTTGTTCTCTTCTTGCTAATACGTTTGAGTTCTCTGTGGATTCTGGTTATTAAACCTTTGTCAGAGCCATAACCAGTAAATACCTTCTCCCATTCTGAGGGCTATGTACTTGCTTTACTTACTGTGCTTTTGGCTGTGCAGAAGCTTTTCAATTTGATGTGGTTCCAGTAGGATATTTTTGATGTAGCATCAATTGCCCAGGGGATCCTCTTAATAAAATATTTACCCAGGCCAATTTCTTCACGTGTTTTCCCTACACTTCCCTACACTTTTCTCTAGTCTTTTTATAGTTTCATGTCTTAAGTTTAAATTTTTAATCCAGTGAGATTCAATCTTAGTGGTGAAAGGTGTGGATCCAGTTTCAGTCTTCTACAGGTCACCAGCCAGTTCACCCAGTACCATTTGTAGTACTATAGGGAATCCTTTCCCCACTCAATGTTTTAAATTGGCTTGTCAAAGAGTATATAATGCAAAGTAGCTGGGTACATGTTGTGGTTCTCTATTCTGTTCCATAAACCTACCTCTCTGTTTTTGGGCCAATACCATGATGTTTTGGTCACTGTCGATTTATAGTATAGTCTGATGTCTGGTAGCGTGATTCCTCCTGGTTTGTTTTTATTTCTGAGTAATGTCTTGACTATTCATGAAATTAGAAATTTTACTCTTTTTTTTTTTTTTGGTTAGGTTAGCCAAAGGTTTATCTATTTTATTGACCTTTTCAAAAAATAAAAATAAAAATAAACTTTGTTTATTTATTGATCTGTTGTATAATCCTTTTTTTTTTCCAATTTCATTTAATTCTGCTCTAATTTTGGTTATTTCTTTTCTTCTGCTGGGTTTTGGATTGGTGTGTTCTTCCTTTTCCAGTTGCTTGAGATGTCCCATTAAGTTGTCAACTTTCTCTCTTTCAATTTTCTTGAGAAAGACTTGCAGTGCTATAAATTTCCTTCATAGCACTGCCTTTCAGTATCCCAGAGGTTCTGGTAATTCATATCTTCATTATCGTTTTGTTCCAAAAATTTAGTAATTTCCTTCTCAATCTTGCCTCTGATCCACCTATCATTCAGCATAAGGTTATTTAGCTTCCATATTTTTGTATGAGTCTGCAGATTCCTGTTGTTACTGATTTCAACTTTTATTCCATGATGGTCTGAGAAGATGCATGGAATAATTTCTATTCTTTTAAATTTGCTGAGGTTAGACTTGTGACCTAAAATGTGGTCAATTTTGGAGTATGTTCTGTTGGCCAATGAGAAAAATGTGTATTAAGAATTGTTAGAGTGAAATGTTCTGTAGATGTCCGTTAGATCCAAATGCTGAATGGCTAAGTTTAAATCTAAAATCTCTTTGCTAAGCTTCATGTTGGAGGATCTACCCAACACTGCCAAAAGAGTATTAAAATCTCCAACTATGATGGAGCTGGGAGAAATCAAGTTGCTCATGTCTATTAGAGTATCTCTTATAAATTGAGGTGCATTCCGATTGGGTGCATAGATATTGATAATTGAGATCTCATCATATTGAATATTGCCCTTAAGAAATATAAACTGGCCATCTTTATCTTTTCTTACTTGTGTTGGTTTAAAACCTATTGTATCTGTGAATAAAATTGCAACACCCACTTTCCATTTTCCTGGAATATAGATGACCATACCTTTGCCCTGAGTCTATATTTGTCTTTTAGGGTAAGATGGGATTCTTATATGCAGCAAATGTCTGGCCTGAGTGTTTGTATCCAGTCAGCCAGTCTGAGCCTCTTTAAAGGGCAATTTAAACCATTCATGTTGATTGAGAATATTGATAAACCTGGTATAATTTTCATACCAAGTTTTTGAAAGTCTAGTGGACATCTTTAATCCTTTTGCCACTGTGGAAGTTGGAATTTGATCAAAATTTTCTGTGTGAGTTTACTTATGTGGTGGAGGATTGCACTGGTCATTATAGAGGGTAAGTCTGAGAATATCCCAGAGGGTTGGTTTAGTTATAG
>CAUYQV010105251.1:0-25073 GCA_963574575.1 Galagoides demidoff | reverse complement strand
ATCCCCCTGGGTAGAGTGCCATGGCATCACAGCTCATAGCAACCTCCAACTCCTGGGCTCAAGCGAGTCTCCTGCCTCCGCCTCCCAAGTAGCTGGGACCACAGGCACCTGCCACAACGCCCGGCCATTTTTTTTTTTTTTTGGTTGCAGCCATCATTGTTGTTTGGCAGGACCGGGCTGGGGATACGAACCTGCCACCTTAGGTGTACGTGGCTGGAGCCTTAGCCAATTGAGCCACAGGCACCGAGCCTTTAAATAAAATTTTATGAGAATACTTAAATCATTAATTTTAGTTTCCTCCTGAGTCATTAGCTGGTCACTGCTACAAGAGCAGAAAAAAAGAATAAATTGAATTTTGCCATCTCAAATTCACTATCACAAATTATCCCACAGGAAAATGGAAATCTAGTTTAAGAAATCATTAAGAACTTACTTTCTCCATTCTGCATTTTTCCCATTTGTTCTTCAAGAGTTTTGTGATCAAAGTGGAATGCTTCTAACACTGTTACTAGCAAACTGTTAAAAAAAAAAAAGTATACAAAAATATTCAGTTGATTATCAATATTATCTGATCATTTGACTATTGAAAGGACAGAAAATTTTCTAATTTCATTCTCGTTGCTATTAAAAAAAATTTTTAAAGGAGATGAAATTTAGTCTAATAAACATTAAAATTATTTTTACCAATATTTTGTGACTTTAAGAAGTATTAATAACCTTATTAATATTAAGATAAAAATAAAAAACATTATAGAGAGATTCACTCAGGAAATATTTTAAAAAATACATTTAAAGAACAAAATAAAAATGTGATATTTAAAAATTATTTAAAAGTAAAACAAACAAACAAAAAAAGCCACAAAAATTGACCATACCTGACACCCAACTTTTGATTGATCTGTCCTGTCTGTAAGACATGAATGAAATGTTTCAAATAATATATATATGCTGACCAAGAGAGATGTTTGCAAATGGCTCCAATAAGCTCTGTGGCGGCAATGGTTATATTTTCATGCTGTAATGTAATATAAATCAAGAGTATCAATGCCAGAACAAGTATTTACTAATAAAATGTATGGGTAACTTCATATATGAACACATTTTGATCTCTGTTTCACTCAGACCTTCTTAATAGGTTTAGGACTACAGTGAATGAAATAAATTCAATGCACAAAAGCTGACAGATGTCAAGAACTATATGTATAACTGTCCTACTCAGCAGTCAAAAGCACACTGCCTCAGGGACATGTCTCTCAGGCCATGAGGGACTGGAGTTACTTTTATACCTTAAACTAGAAAAGTAGGCAAAATATTATATATGGAATGAGTTTTCAGACTTTGTATACCAAACAATGCAGAATACTGATCTTTGAGAGAAAGGAAATAAATGAAGTGAGCCTTACATCACCCCAGTTCACTGTATGGAGAGAACTGTTAGGTTACAGCACAGAAAGGAAAACCCAAAGCGAGCCGTGTGGTCTCCCTGAGTTGAGGCTACAGCAGCTAGAATGTATGGGAAGAGCGTCACAGAGAAGGGAGTGACACAGGGAAGCTGCACAGAGAGCAAGCTCTCGGGTCTTCAGCTGAGTGCTGATCAGGACACCCAAGTAAGAAAGAGACAGGAGCAATCAAAAGACTATGTACACAAGGAGGAGAACAGTTCATGCTCTTATCAGCCAGAGTGAAAAACCTCATGATACGTAGGGTACTGAGTTAAGTGTTCAGGAACTCAGAAAGGTCATGCCTCAGTAGTAGGTCATACCTAAGTAGTACCTTACTTAAAGGTAAGCCTCAAAAGGACCAGACTATTCCCTAGTAACCTAACTGCATCCAATAATAATTCTCAAGAATACTTAAAGATGTACATATATATTCAGCACCCAGCATGGTAAAATTCATAATGTCTGGCATCTAACAAAAAATTGTCAGGCACATGAAGTAGAAACATATCTCTAATCAGAAGAACAAAATAAACCAATAAAATAGACCCAGACATGACACAGATGATATAGAGTTAGTAGATGAAGACATCAAAACAATTGATATAACCATGTCAGGAAGGGAGAGGACATTTATAATCTAATGATTTATTTACTTATTATTATTATTTGTTTTTGAGACAGAGTCTTACTTTGTCACCCTTGGTAGAGTACCGTGGTATCACAGCTCACAGCAACCTCAAACTCTTGGGCTTAAGCGATTCTCTTGTCTCAGCCACACAAGTAGCTGGGACTACAGGTGCCTGCCACAATGCCCGGCCATTATTTTTTATTGTTGCAGTTGTCATTGTTGTTTGGCAGGCCTGGGCCAGGTTCGAACCCGCCAGCCCTAGTGGCACCCTAACCACTGAGCTACAAGTGCTGAGCCCCAGTGATTTATTTTTGATGACAAAAATCCCCTTAATTAAAACCCAACACACACACATACATGTTACTTATGATTATACTCCATTTGATTTCTTGCTGTGTGAGTTTTAGAGCAGTCTTTGGCAAAAATTTATAAAAATAAAATTTTAATATAGTCACATTTAATTATTTTTTTAAATATTAATATTAAAAAAAAGAAAGGGATAAGAAAGTATACGCATGTTAAAAAGATATAAGGGAAGATATACAAAAAGCCCCCAACTGAACTTCTAGAGACAAAAAAAGACAGTTCTGGGAGGGAAGATATACTGAATGAGATTAACAATAGTTTAGACACTGTAGAAGAAAAGATCAGTAAATTTGAACACATAGCAACAGGAAATGAAAGAAAATAAAACCCAGGGAAAAATTTACTAAAAAACAAACAAACAAAAACAATACAAAAGCCTCAGTGTCCTACTGAAAGGCAAGAGTCTACAAAGGCAAGAAGGGGATCCAAAACTATACTAAAAAAATAATGGCTGAAAATTTTCAGTTTAATGATAAAACTATATACAGCTACAGATGAACTATAAGCATAAAAATCACAAAGGAAATTGCACTAAGGCACATCACAATCAAATGGTCTAAAAACCAGTGATAAAGAGAAATTTTTAAAAGCAATCAAAAAAGAAAAGTTACATTATATTCAGGGGAATAAAGTTAGGAATAACTTCTCATTGGAAATAATACAAGCCAAAAGATAGGAGAAGAACATCTTTAAATTACTGAGGGGAAAAAATAAGAACCAACCTATCAACCTAGAATTTTATACCCAGCAACATTATCTTTCAAAAACACAGAAAAGACACACAAAAGCTAAAAGAATTAGTCACTAATAGACCTGCTCTATAAAAAATTTAAAGGAAATCCTCTTGGTAGAAGTATGACATCAAGTGAGTATCTGGATCTATACAAAGGAATGAAGAGCATCAGAAGTTATAAATATGTAAGTAAACATAAAAGAATTTTTTCTCATTTTTAAGTATCTCTTTAAAAGATAATTAATGGTTTAAAGCAAAAATAATGTAGTTTAAAACTAATGGAGAGATAAAATCTATGACAAAAATACCACAATGATTAATAAGCAAATAGATAAAATAAAATCACAAAAATATCTAACTAATCTAACAGAAGAAAAATTTTAAAAATGGGTGAAAAAAATACTTAACCTTATTAATAATTATATTAAGTGTAAATGGCCTAAAAACTAGTTAAAAGAAGACATTGTCATCACACTGGGTACAAAGCAAGACCCAGTTAAATGTTAACTACAAGAAACCAACTTTTTCTTTTCTTTCTTTCTTTCTTTTTTTTTTTTTTTTTAAAGACAGAGTCTCAAGCTGTGGCCCTGGGTAGAGTGCCGTGCTGTCACACCTCACAGCAACCTCAAACTCCTGGGCTTAAGTGATACTCCTGCCTCAGCCTCCTAAGCAGCTGGGACCACAGGCACCCACCACAAGGCCTGGCCATTTTCTTGTTGCAGTGTCATTGTTGTTTAGCTGGCCAGGGCAGGTGTACGTGGCCAGCGCCCTACCCACTAGCTACAGGTGCCACCAAAGGTTTGTTTTCTTTCTTTCTTTCTTCTTTTTTTTTTTTTTTTGAGACAGTCTCACTATGTTGCCCTCAGTAGAGTGCTGTAACATCATAGCTCACAGCAACCTCAAACTCCTGGGCTCAAGCAATTCTCTTGCCTCAGCCTCCCAAGAAGCTGGGACTACAGGCACTCACTACAATGCCTGGCTATTTTTTGGTTGTAGCTGTTATTGTTGTTTGGCAGGCCCAGGCTGGGTTTGAACCAGCCAGCTCTGGTGTATGTGGCTGGCACCCTAGCCACTGAGCTACAGCACCAAGCCTTTTTTTTTTAAAGACAAAGTCTTGCTCTGTTGCCCAGGCTACAGTGCCATGGCCTCAGCCTAGCTCACAGCAACCTTAAACTCCTGGGTTGAAGCAATTCTCCTGCCTCAGCCTCCTGAGTACCAACCATAAATGGCTAATATTTCTATTTATAGTAGAAAGGAGTCTTACTCTTGCTCAGGCTAATCCATAGCATTTGTTTAACAATAGACCCTAACTGGTCCTCCTGCCTTGGCCTCTCAGTGCTAGAATTACAGGTGTGAGCCACCACGCCTATCCATAAAACCAACTTTAAATGTAAAGTTATTAGAGAAGATTAAAAATAAAAGGCTAGAAAAAGATACACCATACCAATACCAACCAAATCTATTTTTTTCCATATATAACTCATTTGATTTCAGTGCTGTTAGGCTTACTGGCTTTTTTTGAGACAGAGTCTCACTATGTCACCCTTGGTAGAGTGCTGTGGCCTCACAGCTCACAGCAACCCCAAACTCTTGAGCTTAAGCAATTGTCTTGCCTCAGCCTCCCAAGTAGCTGGGAGTACAGGTGCCTGCCACAACACCCAGCTATTTTTCTGTTGCAGTTGTCATTGTTGCTTAACAGGCTAGGGCTGGGTTTGAACCCACCAGACTCAGTGTATGTGGCTGGTGCCATAATCACTGTGCTATGGGTGCCAAGCCAGGCTATTGGCTTTTTAAACTAGAATTTAAGACAGCAATCCTTTAACTACTTACATAACTCTTTTAAACATTTTTTAATATCCTGAAACAACATAGGAAACTTATTATTGTACAAAGTCATGTACAGTATAAATTTGTTACAAATATTTGACATTGCCACAATTAAACTCAGATTTCTGTGATCAAACACCATCTCTCATTACTGTATTTATTAACAAATATTTATCTAGTCTTTATCATGTGTCAGGCACTTTCTAGGACTCTGTTAAAACAGTCCTAGGTTCAAATTCAAGTTCTTCTGAAAAGATACACCTCAGGGTATTAAAAAAAAAAAAGAAAAGAAATACCAGTTCTGACTGTGTGTCTTTGAGAAAGTTATATAATCTCACTTATTCTTTGTTTAATCTACTATAAAACTGTGCTGAAGAATGGGGGTTGAGACATGGTAAGGATGAAGAGAGATTACCTAGTCAAGCACCTCAAGTACTGCCTGGTACCTGGTACAGTGTTAATGGTAGCTATTGTTTTATTTCATTTCTTATAGGTCATTTTGGAAAATAATGACTCAGCTAATTGATGAAGTTAACCAGAATTCAGTCCTATGATACAAAAATAAAAGTATGCCATCCTAGTAATGTGGTAATTTCTAAGAGGAATACTGTGGTTGGCCCTTGTGAGCTACTAACAGTGAAAATACAAATTATGACCGCCATTTTATACAGCATTTGTTATGCTCCAAGCACAGTTCCAAGGGCTTCTGATTATGGTGACAACATCAATATGGATCTCACCAACTCCACCTACATTATGGCAAAATGTGTCATTGTATGGGTAAAAGTTCATGGGTTTCTAGAGCTAATATCCTACCTTAAGCATTTTCTCATCAAAAACTGGAGTCATAGCATAAGGCATGATGTAATTCTGAAGAGACTTAGAAGACAGAACAACTTTGCCTTCCATTAGTTGTTTTGACAGTTTCTTCAAGGCTCTGGCTCTTCTGTGGATCTAAGAGTTAGATAAAACACAAACCAGTTACTGAATAATCTCTTCTACAACCAGTTCCACTTCAGTATCATGTTCTTTTTCCATGAAAAGATTAAAGGGGTGAAATACAACCCATCTATCATATGAGCAAACACCTGTGTCTTGATTTGTTTCCAGAGACATAATCCAAAGCATTTGCTTAACAATGGACCCAAAGCATTTAAACTTCTTAGGAAAAGGCAGGGAAAGGTGACACTATTATTAACTGTGGTTTGTGATACCCCCAAAGAACCAAACTCCAGAAAATGATCATCTTATATGCAAATCTGACCAATGATCATGAAGACCAAGGAATGAGAAGCTTAAATCTTTCAGGAAAATTAAAACATGTCTTTCCAAATGAGGCAGAATTGTTTGAAATGCTTATTTTGTATGCAGGACAAAGTGGAACTGTCATCTACCTGAATATGTTTCATATTCTCAAAGAAGTCCATTTCCGGATCATGGTAATGAGTCAGCTGTACCAAGTCTTTAAATTCCAGTTGATTTGGAAAGGTTTGAATTAAACAAGAAAGTATCGTGGTATAATCCTGTTGAATACTCTGCAAATATCAAGTGGAGAAAATAAATATTTTTATTTTTAAAAGCTTTTACTTCCCAGATAATATGAGGAAACACAAAAAAAGACATAAAAGTTTTTTAAAGTAAAGCAGTTCCACTGTAAAAAAAAAAAAAAAAAACAAAGTAAAACAAACAACCATATAAAATTAAACGTGACTGCCCTTGTTTCCAGTCCAACTCCCATGTAACAGTTTGGTTGGTTTGATATTAACACATCAAGTATTTTAAGTAAATGTACTGGGCCAGAGTGCTTTTCTATACAACTACAGCAGAAATGGGAAAACAAAACAAAACACAGCCTCAGATACCAGCACTTAAAGGATAAAGTTACAATACCTCTGTCTGGCTCTTCAACCCTTTCCTCACTTTCTCCAGGAGTGAACGGTGGATGACTTCTCTGTATTCCTTTTCTGTGGCATTTAAGGCAGCTAGCTTTTTAATAATATTCATCAAACACATGCTGGAATTATCACTTAAAGACATATCTCCTAACTGGAGATAAGAAAGAAAAAGAAGTTATTCTACATAATAACTAAAGTATGGAACATTATTTCCCAATGTAAGAATCTACAAAATTTTGTCACTGCTCTGTGAGAAAAACTCTACTAAGAAAGGTCCCACAAATATTTCTTATCTAAGGAAGAACTAAATGTAGGGTTGTTGTAAATGATTTCGAAAAAAATCATGCTTATTGGGAAGTGTCATTTAATTTTAGGAAGTACTGTGAAATGTTCAATAATGTCAGTTTTCAAATGTTCAATATCAGGTCATTACTAAAAATGACAAGAGTTGGCTGGTATAATTTTGGTTAGTTGGTCGCTAGTTCCCAGTTTGAGGTGTAGAGAAGATATTCCCAACTCAGCCAACCAAGCAGCGGCTTAGAATTCCTTGTGTTGAAATTTGGCACAACATATGAAGAATGAGTCCCAAATGAGGATATTTTTAAAAATTTATTACATAACCCTTAATATCAGCTGAATAACTATAAAATTCCACAAAAAGACGTTATTGATGCTATTACATGGTTAAACAATAATCAATCCCCATTTTTGAATTTTTTTTTTTTTTCAGTTTTGGCAGAGGCTGGCTTGAACTTGCCACCCCTGGTACAGGGGGCTGGCACCCTAGTCCTTGAGCCACAGGTACCGCACCCCCATTTTTAAATTTTATTGTTTTATTGTTAGTTTTTCCCACTTTTGAATTTTAATCTAATTCAACAACATGATACTTAATATAATCTGAACACCTTTTATTTCTACCATGTCTTCAATTAAAAAAAGGTCAAACTTGGGTGGTGCCTATGGCTCAAGGCGTAGTAGGACACCAGCCCCATATGTTGGAGGTGGTAGGTTCCAACCCAGCCCCAGCCAAAAACTGCAAAAAAAAAAAAAAAAGTCAAACTTTCCAGTGATAGTTATTTAACTTTTAAAAATGGAAATATAATTGACATACCATAAAATCCACCCATTCAGAAAGTTTATAATTCAATGGTTCTTTTAGTATATTCTCAGGTTGTGCAACCATCACTACTCTCTAATTTCAGAACTTTCCCATCACCTTGACAAGAATCCCACACCCCTTAGAAGTCACTCCCCGTTCCTCCCTCCCTGCAGCCCTTGGTAACCATTAATTTACTTTCTGTCTCTATGAATTTTTCTATTCTAATACATAACTGTTTAATTTTTTGAAGCGCTTCCAGATAATTTTTTGCTATAAAAACCTACCTCCAGATTATAGAAACAATTATGCATAACTGGAATCAGGAAATTAACATCTATGGTTTGCATTTCCTTAATGTAAGAGGTGATGGTCTGGAAGGTCTCGAAGCGAACATCAAAGTTGATATCATCAAGGTGTTTTTGATCGAAGGCATTAAGCTACAAGAAATGCCATTGAAATGATGTAAGGTATATAAGTGAAGGCATTTAGATCTTAAATAGTGTATATAAAAATGATTTTTGAAGATAAAGAGAACTCTTTTCTTACCTTGACAACATCAGTAATATATTTTAATCCATTCTCAAAATCAGAAAGCGTCTAAAGGAAAGAAAAGAGTAAATTTATTAGTAAATTAAACCTTAATTTTTCTGCCTTCTTTCCCTCAACTCCCAGACCCCACACAAATTCATATAAAAACTTCATACTGGCCCAAGAAAGCTACTAATATGTTTTACATGTCATTATTATCTTTTAAAGGGCGGTGCCTGTAGCTCAGTGGGTAGGGCGCCAGCCACATACACCAGGGCTGGCGGGTTTGAACCCAGCCTGGGCCAGCTAAACCAACAATGACAACTGCAGCAACAACAAAAAATAGCTGGACGTTGTGGCAGGCGCCTGTAGTCCCAGCTACTTGGGAGGCTGAGGCAAGAGAATCGCTTAAGCCCAAGAGTCTGAGGTTGCTGTGAGCTGTGAGCCAGGGCACTCTACCCAGGGTGACAGCTTGAGACTCTTAAAAAAAAAGAAATAATCATTATCTTTTAAAGAAAAGGGTGATTTGAAATAAAATTGAATATTACAGACCTGGAAAACGGTACAAAGCAATCGTCTTGATAATTTGTTCTTAATAACTGAGAAGAGTTTTGCAATAGGCTTGAGGAAGCTTGTGGGGTCCACACAGTGTTTTAACAAGTTTTGTATTGTCACTAGAATATCAACCTCTGTATCCTTGAAGAAGAAATACCAAGAGAAATCATAAATCAGCAATTTAAAAAAACTGGGCAACTTAATAGATCACAGAATAGAAAATGATTATAAGAAATAAAAGCAGGAATTGGAAAATTTATCTGACAGTATTTTAAAAGGTTTTAGAGTTTTAAGTTAATGTAAAACCTGCGATAATGCACGTAATAGTTTCTTCCTTTAATTCTATTAGAGAATATACATAGTTGTGAAACATAATTTCTTTTATCATCTAGTCAAAAAAAGGTTAACACAATGAACTTTGCAGAAAAGGCCAGTCATCTCTCTGTATCCAAGAGGGTTGCTTCCAGGATCTCTCACACGTATCAAACACTGAAGACACTCAAGTCCATTATGTAAAATGGCATAGTGTTTACACACAGCCAGACGCTCAAGTCCCTTCTATCAAATGGCATAGTGTTTACACACAGCCTATGCACATCCTCCCAGGTACTGTCATCTCTAGATTATTTATAATACCTCATAAAATAAATGAAAACACTATGCAAATAGTTGTTATACTGTATTCAAAAAATTTGTATTATTCTTCATTCTATATTATTATTTTTTCCCCAAATATTTTCAATCCATGGTTGGTTGAATCCACAGATGCTGAATCCGTGGATACAGAGAGCTGACTATATCCACTTCTGGCTGTACTGATTTGTGGTTTTCTAAACTGAACTATTGTGTGGTAAGAAATGTTAAATATCTTATAAATGAGGCATTATAAATGAGCATTATTATAAATGAGCTTTAGCTACTAGAGGACCCTTAATTAAGATTGAATTAGGGTTTGAAAATAATATCAGAAACTCTTAGCTATGTCTAAATATTAAAAGTCAGATTTTCATTCAGTTGTGCCACTGTGATTCATAGTTAAGATTATACGATGTACTTTTTGGGCTTCAAATTTGTTACTAAAGTTGAGAGGGAAAAAAAAAATCCTGAAATGAATCAGAAGAAACGTAAGGACATAAAAGGGAGGGAACACGGTAGATGATCATGTCTCCACCTTCTTTCCTACTCTAGAAACTTCCGAACATTCCTATTTCTGCCCAGATTTCCTCCCTCAATTTCTAGTTTTTTATTTCTGGACAGTCTTTTCAGTTCTTTGAGACAAATGTTGTTCACAAATCACCCTAGTGGTAAAGTGTCCCTCCAAAGACCAAGCGAGCGCCCCATGGATTCGTACCTCAGCGATATTGCCACGGTGGAGGAAGGGAAGGAGAAGTGTGATGAGGACAGAACTTTGCTCTTTGTCTTTCATAAACTTGCTGATCCTAAAAGAGGGGAGAAAGCAGGTATGTAAGGAGTATATATAGCTCAGAGTATTTCTCTAAGAAGTTAAACTTTCTGTACAAAAATGTCAGTGACTAAAGACAATTCAACATTCCAGTACACAGGTGGCTTTTTAAGGATGTGTGTGTATAAAACGTTTAACTCTGCTATTTAGCAGAGGCTAACCTTATGCCTCACCAACATCAAGCTCTTGGCTATTACTCTAGTTCTGCAGGATAGACAGTGCCCAAGTTACAAACATCCAGCTCATGTACAACTCGCACTGATGAACAGAGCCCATTACAGGTCATAGGTAATTGTACCCGTGCCAACTCACAGACAGATTCAACTTTGGAACAAACCTGTGGAACTATCTTAATCATAACTCAGGGACTGCCTGTATCTGACTGAGTTATGGTGAACTCTTGAGCTATAATCTAGCAACTAGTAATTTTTTATTTTGCAAAGAAATGACTTTTTTTTTTTTAACCACAAAGCAATACTACAAACACTGAGTTTATCTCAAATAATACCATAGACATTGAGCTTATCTTACATATAGAGTTTGAGACTCAACATTCCAACTCTGGAATGGTGGTCCACAACCACTTGAACTCTGAATTTTCCTTGATATAATCCGCCCCTTGGAAAAAACTTATGCATAAGAATTGGCCATCCTAGAAAACCTGGTGTGCCTCTGAACCTTATACAAATAGAGAGGTGCCATAAACCAACTAGGGTGCCTAATGGGGGCTGTTCTCCTTGTCTTCCTTATTTTTAGAAGATTTACTTCCCATTCCTTTTGAGAAAAGCTCATTTACCTACAAACAAGACCGTTTAGCTCCCCTTTCACAAAGGCGCAGAAAGGCCAGTTGAAATTAATTTTGGGAGGAAGAGGCAATGGTGAAGACCCTTTAGTGAAAATCACAAATCAGCAATCTAATGAATTGTCAGAAATGACATTTTTAAATGCCATAGCTTAAGGTTTTATGCGCAGTATTTCATCTATTTATTATTTATTAATTCTTCTGAAACAGAGCCTCACTTTGTTGCCCTGGGTAGAGTGCCACTTAATACCCATAATAGGTCTGCAGTATAGCAACCATTAGCCCCATTTTGCCCAGAGAAAAACTGAAACCCAGAGAAGCTGATGTCACACAGCTAGGAAGAAGGAGAGGTCTTTCAAACTCTGGTCTTTCTGGTACTTAATCTCCTTTTATCATCTTTCCACAATCACATAGCCTACGATGAAATTTAATGAGAGTATTTAGCACAGTTTCTCGTTCTGCATGACTTAGAAATACAAAAGTATAAATAAAACATGGCAAAAAAGTTTCTAGAAGATTCTAACATATAGTCTTTTTTTGATGTTACTGAAAGTAACAGAAAAATAAATTTTCCACAACTAGGCAATGTAACAGTCAATTTAAAATTTAAATTAGAATCATTTCTTGTACTCAAGTTTACTAACCTTGCCCTTTATAGAAATCACAATTATATACTAATAGACCTATTGCCAAATAGACTCTTTAAAAACTCTTGAACTCTTAAATAAAGAAAACAATCTGCTCTTTTAAGGTAATTATTTTTATCAATTAAACTAAAAACCAAAAAACTTTGTGATCCCACAAAACTATAAAGGAAATTTTTTTTTTCAGGCAGAGTCCCACTCTGTTGCCCTGCGTAGAATGCCATGGTGTTATAGCTCAATGCAACCTCAAACTCTTGGGCTCAGGAGATCCCCCTGCTTCAGCCTTCCAAGTAGCTGGGACTACAGAAATGTACCACCACGCCTAGCTTGTTTTTCTGTTTTTAGTAGAGATGGGGTCTCACTCTTGCTCAGGCTGATCTCAAACTCTTGAGCTCAAGGGATCCACCTGCTTTGGCCTCCCAGAGTGCTAGGATTACAGGTATGAGCCACTGTACCCAGACTAAAACTCAAAATTTTAATTAAACAAAATGTACAAAGGCTAAGCAAGCAAATTTTTTAGTATACTTTAAAATTTGGAAAAATCTGTTCCTTTAATATAAGGTGGACATAATGTAAGTGTGCAATTTAAAATTTAATTTAATTGTATAATTAAATGAAGGCAGATGGTATAAAAGGCTTCTAATAATTATTCCAGGACAGAAAAGAAAATTCTGCATTAACTTAATAGTGGAGGGCATTTGAAATGCTAAAAATCTTTTAGCCTTTTATTACTAGGTTCAAACAATCGAAAAACAAGATACTATTGTTAAAAAAAAATTAAAATGAAGGATAACGTTCTTTAACTATTAACACGTCACTTACTTTGAAAGAATGCCAAGCTCTTTACTGACTTGTGCTCTGTTCTTTTTCTTTTTCATCTTTTCTGCATTTATTGTGGTTTTGCTGAGATACTGAAGGATTGCAGGTATATGAGGTAGAATTAATCTTCCTCCTATTGTGATGGAGTCTAAAAGAGATCGTGATTAATGTTTTGATGTTAATAAACTCTCTTAAAGAATAACTGTACAATATCTTCATGATGATAAATAAGGAAAGCCCTCAACTGCTATGAACATTTACTTAAGGTTCAACTCTGAAGATTAAATAACTTCCTTTTCACTCAAAATAGCTATATCACTAGTTAAGTTGAAAACTCAAATGAGACCTCTGAGGCTTTATTTAAACCATTTCCGGTAATAAGGGAAACACTGGGATAATATGGTAAGAATTCAGAGATATGACAAGAGAAATCATTTAATAATTCCCTGGAGGATAGACTTCCTGGAGAACAAACAGTCTGCATTTCTATAAAAGCGAAGAAAATTCAGCTTATATAAATTAGCATTAATTCATACAGCAAAGAAACTGATGAGCATAAGCTATTCCGTCATTTTTTTTTTTTTTTAAAGAAAGGGTCTTCTGCCATCTAGACTGGAGTGCAGTGGTGCAATCGTAGCTCACTGCAGCTTTGAATTCTTAGGCTCCAGTGAGCCTACTGCCTCAGCCTCCCAAGTAGCTAGGATTACAGGACTGTTGCCCAGGCTACTCTCAAACTCCCAGCCTCATGTGATCTTTCTGCTCAAGTGATCAGCCTCTCAAAGTGAGATTATAGGTGTGAGTCACCATGCCTGACAGCACAGGCTATTAAGAAAGGCAAATTGTATTCACTTTTTCTTTTCTGAGAAAACAATTCCTACCGCAGAAGTCTAAGACTCACTTGCTGTGTCGGCATACATACCATCTACATTTTCTGCTATGTCAGGGTATACGCATCCAGTTACGGGCAAGCTCAAAACTGTTTCTGTGGGCTCAAAATCTGGAAGGTTAAGAAGATCATCAACTATATCCATCACAATACTGGCTGTGGCATCAGAGAGATTCTTTGCTGAGAGAATGGCAAAAACATTGGTCAGGATATCGCACTCTGGATGTCCAGGCTTCTGTTTAGCCAGAAAAGGGAAATATCTGCAAGAAAAGACCTTATAATAATCATCTTCTTTCTCAATGCTTATTTCTAAAATATATCCATATGAATGTTCACATGAATTTAATCTATGTATACATGTGTGTATGAATGTTAATAAGATAATTCAAAAGGAAAATTATTTTAAAATCTGTAATTTGATGGGTAATTCTAAGTACCTTAGAAACATGATTTTAGGTGCTTTATGTGTATTTCTCATTTAATCCTTATAACACGTCTAAGAGGTAGTATTATTACCCTCACCTTATAGATGAAGAAACTGAGACTTGACCAAAGTCACTGAGCTATGCAGCGGCAGTGCTGGGATTTGAACCACAGCTTAACTCCAAAGTCTAAGCCCTTTCTAAACAAATCTCAGTGAAAACAGACTATTTTTCAGTCATAAGCTTTTGAGCACGTGAATGTTAATACACTCAAATTTGTTCTATCAGGATATACAATATTCAGAGATTAGGGTCAGCAGTTGGGGAGGTCAATGGATCCACTGCCAACAGTGAAAGATTCACATGAAAGATCTGAATATCCCTCCTACTGGAAATGTAACAAGGGCAGAGAACACAAAGGTATTCCAGCCAAGGGTAAAGGAGCAGTTGTTCTATAGTCAGAGATGTAACCCTAATATACTTAGTAAGAAGGTCAAAGTCAAACTGAAAAAATGCAGATAATGGGGTATTATCCATACATCACACGGGAAAAAAGAGGCGAAGCACTTTACCATACTCAGCACTGACAAAAGGATAGAGAAATCCTTTTATTCATACATGTGTCTGTCTAACAAATACTGCACTAATATGTAAAGGCTCCAGGCAAAACACTTTACATATTATCATCTCCATTATCATTGAGGTAGGACTGCTATTACTTGCATTTTACAGGTGATGAAACTGAGGCCAGACTCAGAGAGGCTAACTTTACCCAAAGAACATACGGTGGTTTCTAGGATTTGAAGCTTGGTTTGTTAGCTTCAGACACTACTGTTAACCACTATGCTATTATGTTGTCTTTGAAGTTTTTCTAGCAGAAAAGGTAAGAGCTGCTTTCAACTGCTGGCAAAGTCCTAGTAACCAGACTGTTCTGGCCTAACCTAGCCCAAGTAACCAGACTATTCTAGAACAAAGGAACTACCTGCCACAATGGGCATGGTCCACGCTAAAGCATATGGCTCAACCAGAAACTCCCATTACTCATTCAACATGCAATGAATATCAACCAAATACAATTAAGAACTATTACAGTCTGCGCAGGAAGGTGCAATTATAAGAAATGGCCTCAGACCTCAAAGAGCTTTAGGCAGGTAGGTTATGAAAACAGATGAGTATGATAAAAGCAGTATGTGACAACAGGTCTTACAGGAATGAAAGATCAGACAAGGAAGAGACTGAGCCCTGATGGGGTCACAGCTAGAACCAGAGCAGTTAAGAGTGGCCAGGGAGAGTCTCAAATTACACTGGTTGTTCTGGCTTCATTATTTACTGCATCTCTTTTTACCCTCAGGAATATTTCAGTTTGGACAAGAAATTATACAACCACCCTAGTTAATAAGTATGTTTTTATTGCCCTGAGTCTACCTAATTTCTGAGACAATTTACCTTTACTTATAAATTGTTAAGATATGGCTATAGTTCGGCTCTATCTACATTTATAGAAATAAAAAATAAAATGCTAGACTGCTGTATAGATGGAATGTTTGTTTTTGAGACAGGGTCATACTCACCCAGGATGAAATATAGTGGTACAATCATAGTTTGCTGCAGAAGCCTTAAACTCCTGGGTTCAAGCTATCATTCTTTCTCAGCCCTTACCCCAGTAGCTAGGACTACAATTGCACAGTATCCTATCCGGCTAACTTTTTAATCTTTTGTAGAGATGGGGTCTCTTATATTCCTCAGGCTGGTCTAGAACTCCTGGCCTCAAGGGATCCTTCCTTCTCTGCCTCTCAAAGTGCTTGGATTACAGGCATAAGCCACTATATCTGGCATGAAAATCAGTTTTAACATCTGATTGACATTAAGTAAGTTGGAACTATATTTTAAAATCTAAATTTATTTTTTATTAAAGAGTAACATTCTCATGGAGTGGTTGTGAAATATTCATTCATTCACTCTTCCACACACAACTACATATGCTTATCTATTACTATAGGGAGCCTAAGGGAAGTGAACCCTTCTAGAGATTTTTTTTAGGTGAGTGGGAAAAATAGGTTCTGTTGCCTACATCTTCTATTGCTGTGTGGTTTCTATTCCCCCAACCAAAACCCGAGAAATCATAGAAAAGAATGAAGTGGGATCCAACAATGTAGATCTATACTTTGGTTAAGGACCCAACTAATATAGAACTGGGTCTCTATCGTAAAGTATTCCTGCATGAAGGTCCTTCATGGCTTAAGTGCCTGACAATTACACAGCTACAAACATTTCTCAAGTGTGCCTAGGAAGTGCCGCTTATAAATGTTCAGTGATAAAATGATATGAAACTGCTGTGTCAAACTGGGAAATGAACGAAGAGCCCTTCCTACTAGCAAAATAAATGGGTTTTCCTGGGGGAGACAATGTCAAGGTTGTTGGCTTGTTTTTAAAGACTAAATGACACAGGAAAATGTTCATACTATGATGATACATGAAGAAACAAAATCAAAACCAGTTATACAGTATGATACCAATTCTGTAAAAAACAAAGCTATGATTTGAATACCACTGACTCAATAATAAAACGATATCTGACCATGAGAGCTGGATGTATATTTAGATGTAACTTAACAAAGAACAGAAGACAATAGTCTGGAAAATGCAAAGTCTGTGAAATTTTTCTGATTTTTCACCAGGAGCCATGAACAAGACACAGAATGCCAATGCTCATGTGATGACATGTAAGTACCTGGTATGTTTCACATTCTGTTTCTCCCTTTGCCAGGACCAATTAAATTGCTGACATAATTATTACACACATTGGAAGCAGAGGGCTATCAATTTTAATATTTCTAATTTTCAAGTTTTAATTAAATCGTAAATATTGCAAAAAGGTATTTCCTTTGATGTAATAAACGCTCTATAATTTTCATTTACTCTAAATGATGTTGTTTTACTTATTTTTGGTTTTTATTATTATGAATAATTCAAGCGCTCCATGTCATGAGAAGTCTCCGTTCCCCACCCTGGTCCACCCAACCTTCCAGGTGCTATTGTAACACTGTTGACATTTCTCATCCATCCTGCTAGATACTTTCTATTTCAGTTCACATTTATTCCTACAGACAGACACCTAAAAGCATTTTTCCTGGACTAGACTATACATGTTGTGTACGAACTTGTATTTTTCTTTAAATTACATATTTTGGGACCTTTTCATGCTTTTACTTAGCTGCCTCATTCTCTTTAACCGTATCTAAAGTAACTTACGAAAGACCAGGAGTTACACTGTTAGTTCCCTATACCAGTTTTGAATACCTAGCTCTACAACAACGCTCTTTTTCTGACATAAATAATACCTAGTGGGGGGGTTTATATGGCTATTTCTTTTTTAGAGACAGAGTCTCACTTTATCACCCTTAGTAGAGTATGGTGGCATCACAGCTCACAGCAACCTCCAGCTCTTGGGCTTGGGTGATTCTCTAGCCTCAGCCTCCTGAGTAGCTGGGAATACAGGCGCCTGCCACAACACCCGGCTATTTTTTTGTTGCAGTTTGGCCGGGGCTGGGTTTGAACCTGCCACCCTCGGTATAAAGGACCAGCGCTCTACACACTGAGTTACAGGTGCTGCAACAATGTTCTTTTTAAGGAAAAAATTTAAAAAGGCTATACCGTGCATTTCTGCTCCAGATGCTAATTAGTTTCAGCAGAGAGGTAGGAGAATACTGACTCTCAGAGCCAAGCCTGTTGATCTAGAAGACAAAACAAAAACAGAATATCAAATAAGAACATATACAGAATTACAGAAAAATCACAAACAACTAACAAGCAGAAAAAGCACAGAAATATCAGCAAAGAATGCAAAGTCAAGGGACAGAGATTAACATTGAAAAGAACAGATCAAGGAAAAAATAAAGTTATCTAAAGTAACAGCTATACAGGAGAAATGGCAGAGGTGGTGTATGGAAGTGCCAGACACTTGGAAGGAATCAGTATTTTAGGTTTCAAATGGTCAGGAATGACTGAGAGTTCAAGCAGCTAGAAATATTTTCTAAAATCAATTCTCTCCTGGAGACTTTAACCACACCAGTTATCATCACCTACAGCAGTGGTTCCCCATCTTTGTGATACCAGGGACTGGTTTCATGGAAGACATTTTTTCCAGGGGTTGGGGAATAGGTGTGAGGGGAAGAGACAGGAGACAGATGTTGTACAGCCTGGTTCCAATCAGGCCATGGACCGGCACTGGTCTGTGACCCAGGGGTTGGGGACTACAGTTCCAGGGGTTACAACTGGAGAAATCAGGTAAGAAGTAACAAAACAAACAAACAAACAAAAAACCTGTGTTTTTCCCCTCATGTCAAAAGCCAGAGGCAATGTTATGTGAGGTATTACAAAAGTTAGATTGTATGTGCTTGATAGACACAATCATACTCAAATCAGCCTTAAGTATAAATGCTGTGGTATTGCAGAAATTAACTCTCGAGTTTCAGGTGGTAGTGAAGGCAAAGAAAAGTGTCCAGGAACTTCCAGCCATCACAAGCCTGGGGAGCACACGATGCTGGCGAACTAACAGTAGTGAAGAAACAGAAGATGTGTGGATAGAATGTAGAAATCAAAGTTTACCTGGGGCCAAACTGCACCGTGAAACACAGCATCAATTTCTTCTGCTCTGAACTGATAGGACTCCCAATCCAAAAAGATATCCGTTACCATTTTGATTCCAAGACGTCTTAAATTTTTCAGTGGGTTAATAAATTTCAGCTGTATCTATAAGACAATGATCTTCTATTTAAAAAAGTACACATGCATCATTTTTATTCCTGACCCTTCAGAGAGGTCCTCTTGCTCAGATGGCTAAGAATCAAAGTAGAATCGTTATCAGGCTTGGTGTCTGTGGCTCAGGAGCTAGGGTGCCAACCACATATACCGGAGCTGACGGGTTCGAATCTAACCCAGGCCTGCCAAACAACAGTGACAACTATAACCAAAAAATAGCCAGGAGTTGTGGAGGGCACTTGGGAGACTGAGGCAAGAGAATTGCTTAAGCCCAGGAGTTTGAGGCTGCTATAAGCTATGATGCCACGGCACTCTACCAAGGGCGACAAAGTGAAACTCTGTCTCTCTCTCTATATATATATTATTAAATCTACTGACTTTGATTCACATGAGAACATCAAAGGAGCAAGTCTTATCAATTTTCTCAATGGACAAGAATGAGAAGCACAGCAAGCCTGGGCAGGAGAGCAGGCCCCCACACATCTCCATTAAAACATTAAAGATTAGCCAAGCAGGATGGCGCTGCCTGTTGTCCTAGCTACATAGGAGGCTGAGGCAGAGGCAGGAGGATGGATTGAGCCCAGGAGTTCAGGGGTACAGTCAGCTATGGTTGCACCACTGCACTCCAGCCTGGGCAACGAAGTGAGACCCCACCACTACAAATCAAAATAAAGAAATAAAAGTAAGTAAAAGTAAAAGACACGAGAGATATCCTGTTTCTAAAAAAAAATTAAAAAAATTTTTTTAGAAAAGGAAGGTAAAACAAAGACTTAAAAAAATCAAATAGTGAGATGCACTCCCCTGTCACTGCCCAGTAACCCCTGTCACTGCCCAGATAACTCCCTAGTTATCTTTAGGAAAAAACATATTTGGGTGGCGCCCAGCCTGGGCCAGCTAGTCAATGACAACTGCAACAACAAAAAAAATAGCCAGGCATTGGGGCGGACACCTGTTAATCCCAGCTACTTGGGAGGCTGAGGCAAGAGAATTGGTTAAGCCCAAGAGTTTGACGTTGCTGTGAGCTGTGATGAAACAGCACTCTACCAAAGGGTGAAAAAGTGAGACTCCATCTCAAAAAACCAAAAAAAGAAAAAAAAAACCCCAATATTTAGACTCAGAATAGCTGTTTTGTATTCTATGACATTTTACTTTTTTATTCAAATAATTTTTCAAAGAAAATTCTGATTTCGGCTCGGCGCCTGTGGCTCAATCGGCTAGGGCGCCAGCCATGTACACCTAAGATGGCGGGTTTGAATCCCCAGCCCGGGCCCACCAAACAACAATGATGGCTGCAACCAAAAAATGGCCGGGTGTTGTGGCGGGCGCCTGAGGTCCCAGCTGCTTGGGAGGTGGAGGCAGGAGACTCGCTTGAGCCCAGGAGTCGGAGGTTGCTGTGAGTAGTGATGCCATGGCACTCTACCCAGGGGGATAGCTTGAGGCTCCGTCTCAAAAAAAAAAAAAAAAAAAAAATTCTGATTTCTTCCTATGAACAGAACACACTAAACAAAACCTAGATTTTTTTTTTTTGCCCTCATATCTTGAATTAGGACACAAAAATATTACACTTTTATTTCAAAGAAAAGTAACTTTTCTTTTTGTTTTCAGATTATGTATTATTTTAGCTTTTTTTACAACTAGAAGTATTAAATTATTCTTACTAAAATTGGCCTGGGGGACTAAAGAATTCACGATCTTTCCATCCACTGAAATACTCTGTACAGTAAGAAAATGAGGTGGCTGACTCTAGGCATGAGAAGACCTCAAAAGACACAGTCCAAAGAGAAATAAAATTTGGAGAAAAGACTTGTCCATTTAGAGGCATAGGGGCCATAGTGGGTCTGATGTAACAGTAAATTTTTAAAGTAACAAATATTACTACAACCACTGACATCTCCTTCCCCATGACTTATAAAATCACAAATATGTTAGCTCATGTGTTGAGGTTCAGAGCACTCAATTTATTGAGTTCCTACCAATGGGGGCCTGGCCTCAAATTCTTTTTTTTGTTTTTTGTTTTGAGATAAAATCATATTCTGTTGCCCTGACTCAAGTGCAGTGGAGTCAAAATAACTCACAGCAGCCTCAGACTCCTGGACTCAAGCAATCCTCCTGTCTCAGCCTTACAAGTGGCTGGTATTACAGTATCATGGCACTATGCTGCCTAATTTTTTCTGATTTTGGTAGAGACAGAGTCTCATTCTTGCTCAGGTTGGTCTCAAACTCCTGACTTTGAGCAATCCTCCTGCCTTGGCCTCCCAGAACCCTAGGACTACAGATGTGAGCCACTGCACCCAGCCTCAACATCTCATTGAAGGCAAAGTTACTGAATTTATGTGATAGATAGAAAATGTCACAGATATTCCAACAGAGGAGAGACTACTGTACATTTGGGAAAGGTAAAGCTTCACGAAGGATGCAGAATTTCTACCAGATATTACAGAATGAAGAGGTTTAGGCCAGGCAGAGGAGAGACAAAGGCCTCAGACTTCTCCCAAGCACAGGATATTGTAAAAATCAAAGAAATAGGAGACGATTCATTCCCTAATTCTTTTCCCACTTAATTAATGTACTGTGGGCTACAGACTTGTAAGTAGCAACTTATTTTTTATATATGCCTTAATTATCCTCATTAAAATATAAAAACTGCCCTGAAATTTATGAAGACAATCTGAACAGGGATTACTTATAATGAAAATCTGATACCCTGATCAACAAAGGTATGTGAATCTGAAACAGTGCATTTTAAATTCAAGTGGATTTAAACAAGGCTGTGCGAGCCTGAGGAATCATATCTCACACGCCATCTACTTTTTGCTAACTATCTCATTAGTGTGCAATTTAAAATTGCTCATGAACTTTATGGACACCCCAAATAAGTTTAAAAAGGTAGAGAACAAGACAGGGAAACACAAGGTGACAAGTCATGAGACCGTCTGGTGTGCTTCAATTTTGTGGGCAATATTTTCATTATCAGCGTATCGCATTTGGCAGAAGATAAGAACTATCATTGATATTTGAAAAAACACAGTATCATGATCAAATGAAGAACACCCACCAAGAGGGTATCAAATGGACACGCCTCACCCGTCTCTCCTTCCCACTAACCACCCTCCCCATGAGGACCTCCCCGCATGTTTTGTTCATTTCTGTAACTATAGGGCCAGCTGCCCATTGACTCAATAATTGTTAAGTAAACTGGAACAACCCTGAACATGAGCAACTGTGGACTTTAATTCCTAGAGGAATAGTCACTATGACTGAGTTTATGTACATTTCCAAGTTAACCTCACTGCTTAAATGTACAAAAAAACAAAACAAAACCAAGAGCAACCTTCACTGTACATCTTTGAATGCCTGATCCATGACCTGAAGGATATAAAAGACACAAAAAAGTAAATGTGGAAAAAAAATAAGTATTTTAAAAAAGTAAATGTGTAACTGAGCTCAAACACATAAGTGTAGAACTTTAACTTACTTAAGCAAAATTACTATGCAATAATTCATCGTGGTGCTTGAAGGAATTCCTTGGATGTGTCCGAGAATTTCAAAAGAAAAAAATAAGAAAGCTCCCATCTGTCACCAAGCTTAACACCTCACTAACTAATGAACTGTGAAATTACATAAATGATCCTTTTAGTTACTGATTGTTGACTTGGGAATAAGGGTGCAGTACTAAGTAACTTCTTCTGGGTTAACCAAAAATGAGAAAGACATAAACAGTCTTTATAAAACTATAAACCTTTCACGATTTAATATGTCCACATACAGATAAAGTCACGTCACTTGCTACGAGGCATAAACAAAGATTCTCACCTAGTTCTTCTCATGGTTCTTATGCTCTCGTGTAACAGAGAGAAAGAACTTTCTAAGGTTTCTTTTCAGATTCCACTCTTGGTCTCCCATAGCCTCAGTCCTTCCCAGGCCCGTGGTTTGAGCTCTGGGTAGTTTCCCATTATGTGGGAGCCCAACCAGCTTCTCATCATAGCCTACAAGGTTTTAACATGGCCCACTTGACCATCACTTGTTGAGCCTCCCCTTACATGACTCGTCCTGCTTACACTGCTCCAGCCACCACAGCCTCGCCTATTTCTAGAACATACCCAGGCTATTCCCATCCCTGGGGCTTGCACTAGTTATTGTCCTTGCCTGAAATGTCCTTCCTGTGGCAAGAGAGGTATAAGGTCAAACATCACCTCCTGGGAGTGGACCCTGCCCACCTAGGAAAGGCACTGCCTGTGCACCCCTACCCTGGTCACCCCCTTCTCTTTATGTCCTATTTTTCACATCTTTCATGTTTTTCCTTAAATTGCTCATGACTTCCTCTATTTACCTGAATATATCAAGCATATTTATAACAGCTATTTTAATCGCCTTATCCATCTGTGTCATTTCTGGGTCCACTTCTATTGATCACTTTTTCTCCTCATTGTGGGTAAATTTTTCCTCCTTTTTTATATGCCTAGTAGTAACTGACTAGACGTCAGACATTGTAAATTGTATTTTCACTTAAATCATTCAAAAGTTTTTGGGCTTTACTAGAGGACGTGGTTGATTTGCTTGAAAAAAGTTCGACTTTTTCAAGTTTCTTTGAGTGGCTCCAGAGTAGCCTTCATTCTAAGGAAATCCCCTTCTGAAACTCTTCCCAGTGCCTCCTGTTTTAAGAGGGTTCTGGTCGCTGGGAACATAGTCTGTTCGCAGCCAGTGTTGGTCTGAGGACCTTTCTATCACACATGGTCCTTTCTGCTGGTTTTCCTCTTCTCGGCAAGATGGAGGAAGAGGGAATAGGTCTACTTTCCTCTCTTAAGCAATTAAGAAACTGAACAAAATAGATCAACAAAAATTTTCAGATATTGGCTATCAGGCAGTAGAGAACAGTGATCTTTGGAAGAGGAGCAAAGGAAATGAGCCCTACAACTCTCCTATGTTCTCCCTGGAGAGTTTTCAGAGCTTAGAGCAGGGAGAGTCCAGGGATCCTGAGATGAGGATATGGAGTGAAACAGTGTGGGGAGGGGAAGGCAGCTAGAGCTCACAGGGCAGGAGGCTGGGAGGAGAAGGCTACAGAGAATGAGTTTCAGAGATTTGCAGAGAGGCTTCCTCATTTTATGCTCCTCTTAGAACTTCTAGTCATCTGACATTTTTTTTTTTTTTTGAGACAGAGTCTCACTATGTCATCCTCAGTAGAGTGCCGTGGTGTCACAGCTCACAGCTACCCCAAACTCTTGGGCTTAAGAGATTCTCTTGCCTCCACCTCCCAAGTAGCCTGCCACAATGCCTGGGTATTTTTTGTTGTAGTTGTCATTGCTGTTTAGCTGGCCCAGTCTGGATTCAAACCCACCAGCCTTGGTGCATGTGGCCGGTGCCATTATCACTATGCTATGGGTGCCAAGCCCATTCTAATTATTTCTGCATTTATTATTTTTCTCCACATAACACTGAGTCCTTTCATGCTCATTCCCCACTTAAAACAATGTTTGATGTAATTTAGGTGCTAAGTTAGCATTTAATGAACAAATATATGCACAGAAATGTTCGTTTGCTT
Organism: Galagoides demidoff; assembly: GCA_963574575.1. Taxonomy (NCBI): domain Eukaryota; kingdom Metazoa; phylum Chordata; class Mammalia; order Primates; family Galagidae; genus Galagoides; species Galagoides demidoff. Next base: position 665 of record CAUYQV010105251.1, on the reverse strand, counting down.
CGTTTAACACTCCATTCTCAGGCCTTAGAACAGTGCCTGACACACACTGGAGGCTCAACAAACATTTATTGAATGAACAAATGAGAGAATGAGGAAAGTAAGATCAGAGACGATTATTTCATTATTAAAGCAGATTTATACCTATGCATAGCCCCCCAAAATAGCCTAAAATTTGGCTATCATTTTTCACTTATTATGACCATAGGTCAAGGCAGTTTGCAGGGCATGTCCATAAATCAAATGAAATGAACTACAGCCAAATTATAACCATGCCTATTTGCTATTAACTGAGAGTAACAGCAGAAATGTGGGTCTGGACCGTACTCAAGTCCTGCTAACTCCTAGAAGCCTTCAGTACAGAAAGACTATTTCCTTAAACTCCAAAGAGTACACATATGCCCACAGACCTGTTTCAAGATAACATAAATATACCGCATTTCCCCGAAAATAAGACACTGTCTTATATTTATTTTTTCTCAAAAAGACACACTAGGGCTTATTTTCAGGGGATGTCTTGTATAATACAACAATCTACATTTATTCAAATACAGTTAAGTCATCTTCTTCTGGAACCTGACGGGGGAGCCGACCTTGTTGGTGGGGCTGGAGCTAGTGATGTATGAACTCCTTTCCCCTAGCTGTTCACACATGCGCAATAGGATGCC
>CAUYQV010105249.1:0-40068 GCA_963574575.1 Galagoides demidoff | reverse complement strand
CACTGAGCTGTCACCACTGAGAGGTCACACTGAGCTGTCACCACTGAGAGATCACACTGACCTATCATCACTGAGCAGTCACATTGAGCTGTCACCACTGAGCAGTCACATTGAGCTGTCACCACTGAGAGGTCACACTGAGCTGTCACCACTGAGAGGTCACACTGAGAGGTAACACTGAGCTGTCACCACTGAGAGGTCACACTGAGCTGTCACCACTGAGCAGTCACATTGAGCTGTCACCACTGAGAGGTCACACTGAGCTGTCACCACTGAGAGGTCACACTGAGTAGTCACACTGAGTGACCACCACTAACTGGTCACACTGAGTGGTCACCAATGGCCTCCTGGTGCGCAGAGGGGCTGTGAGGGGCCCCTGCTGTGGGGTGGTGGCTTTGCTCATGATCTGCTTCCAGGAAAAGGCAGCTCTGTGAAGGCTGAGTCCTTACGCTGGACTTTCACTCTATAATAAAAGTTACAAGTTGTGGATTTAGACAGCAAAGAGTTGGAACTAGGAATATTTTTTTTTTTTTTTTTTTTTTTTGCAAAACACTGTAGAACCGCAATTGAATATGAACAAACTAAGCAGAGAGGCAGATAGGTTTTCACATCATCCGCCTCCCCAACACCCGGGGCGGGTCCAGTGTGAGTCACGTCGGTTTGGACGTGACCTTGACCAACGCTGGCTTGAGGAAAGAGGCCTGGGAGCCAGCTCTGCAAGTTTCTGAAGGAGAGCAGCTCTGTAGACTGAAGACGCCAAACCAGGCTTCCAGCCTCGGCCCCTCGGACGTGAGACCCCAGGCAGTGCTCTCCTAAACTTTCTTTCTCCTTTCTCTCTGGTTCATTGCCAGGGGAAACGTGTGGATCGTTTGTAAATGCCAAATGCAGATCACAGACAGAAGCAAAGTGATCTGAGCATTAAATCAAAAATGCAGCTGGCTGGATAACGTGTTGCTTTGAGAATTTAGACATCTAAATTTCCCTGTCTGCCATTAGAGTTTTTCCCAATGTTTTGGGGAAAGATGTGTCTACGCAAACCGTTTGTTAGTCAACATGAAGTGAGCCTCGTCTGCGTGGCAGGTGGTGCTGAGCCAGAGACGCATGACGAGCAGCCCCATGGTGAGAAGCTGAGTTACTCACACACCTGACTCTGGCCCCAACTTCTCTGTATTTTCAGTGACCCAGTTTTGAATTGCTTATAACATTACAAAAATCAATCTCTTAGGTGGAGCGCTTTTGAGTTTGATGAAGAGTCATAGAAGTTGTAAGGGAGACTTGAGAAATTTATTACTTATTCAAACTACTAGAATTTTTTAACAGCTTTACTGAGATATAGTTCACCTATAACACAATTTATCCATTCAAAGTGTACAATTCAACATGTTTTTGGTTTATCATTTGAATGAAAATACACATTCAATTATACAATCAATATTAGAGTACTTCCATCATCTCTGCCCCAAAGCCATAACCATTGGCAGTCCCACCTCTGCCTCCCCACAACCTCCTCAGCCTTAACTGAGATTAATCGGCTTTCTGTCGTTACAAATTTGCCTACCCTTGGGATTTTTTAGAGAGAGACTCATGATGGATGGTCTTCGTGACTACTTGCACCATAATGTTTAGCATGACGTTTTTAAGGTTGATTCAGATTCTAATGTGGATAAATACTTCATTCCATGGTATGAATAAATAGTATTTGATAAATGTTGATTAATAAATATTCTGGGAGAGTCTACGTTTTTGGCTATGATGAATAGTGTTGCTATGAACATTTGTGTCACGTTTTTGTGAAGACTTTTGCTTTCAATTCCCCTGAGTAGATACCTAGAAATGGAATCGGTGGGTCATAAGATAACTGTGTGATTAAACTTGGGAAATGGCCAAAGCATTTCCAGAGCCGTTACGTAATTTAACATTTCCCTCAGACAAATATGGTGCTTTCTCCACATATTCGTGAGCATTTGTTACATTCTGTGACTGTTTAATTCTAGTGAGTGTAAACTAGTATTTGACTATGGTTTTTACCCAATTATTTTTATTGTAGTAAAATACACCTAACACAAAATTCACCATCTTAACCATTTTTAAGGGTATAGCTCAGTAGCGTTAAATACATTCATAATGTTTACAACCATCAGCACCATCCATCTTCAGAACCATTTTCATCTTGGAAATCTAAGTCTTTGAATTCATTAAACACTAACTCCCCGCTGCCCCCCTGCCGTCCTTGATTCTACTTTCTGTCCTAGGATTTTCATACTCTAAGTACCTTATAACCACACAGTATTTGTCTTTTTGTGACAGGCTTAGCAGGATGCCAAGGCTCAACCCTGTCGTAGCAAGTGTCGGAGTTTTCGAGGCTGAGTAAGATTCCATTTCACACCCTGGCCACATTTTCTTTATCTGTTCATCTGCCAGGGGCCCTAGGATCACTTCTGTCTTGTAGCTCGTGAATAACGCTGCCAGGAACGTGCTTGTACAGGTACCTTTGGGAGACCCTGCCTCTGATTCTTTGTGTCTATAATCAGGAGTGGAACTGCTGTATGACGATTCTTTTTTTCAGTTTTTGAGGAACCCCCATCCTGCTCACTGCAGCAGCTGCACCATTTCATGGTCCCGCCACAGTGCACATGGCTCCAGTTTCTCCACATCCTCACCAACACTTATTATTTTCTGTTTTTTTTTCTTTGTCTAGTAGCCATCCTGGTGGGTGTGAGTTGGCACCTCACTGCAGTTTTGACTTACGTTTCCCCACTGATCAGGAACGTGGAGCCACTTTTCATTTGAGTGTCTTTTCAGAGAAATGCCTATTCAAGTCACCTGCCATTTTAAAAATCAAGTGGCTTATTTTTGCTTGTTGAATGTTAAGAGTTTTCTGTACATTTCATCTATTAACACCTTTTCAGATATATGGTTTGCAATCATATTACAAGTTTTCATAAAAAGGCAATTTTTCTCTTTTTACTTTTTTTGCCTGTGCCCTTGGCATCAGAGTCAAGAAATCATTGCCAAATCCAACAGTATGAAGGTTTCCCTATTTTTCTTCTAAGAGTTTTACAGTTTTACACTAACCTTGAGGTCTTCAACCCATTTTGAGTTAATTTCTGTATCTGGCATTATGGAAGGGTCCAACTTCAGTCTTTTGAGTATGAATATCCAGCCTTTTCAGTACCTTGTTCTGAAAATACTGTCCTTCCTCCTGTAGCTAGTCTTGAAACTCCTGTTAAAAATAGGTTTCCACCTGTGTGAGGGCTCCCTCTGTGCTCTCAGTTCTGCTCCGCTGGTCTGCATGCCAGTACCATGATGCTGTTCTCACCATGCAGAGAGTGCATAGTCCTATGCAGATTCCTAAGACTTGAAATCAGAAAGTATGAGTCCTTAACTTTGTTCTTCTTTTTCAAGATTCTTTCAGCTACTCTAGGTCCCTTGAGATTCCATATGAGTTCCAGGATGTGCACTGCTATTTCTGCAGAAAAGAAGTCATTAGGACTGTGAAGTGGATTGCTCTGATCTGTGCATCTTGCCAGGCAGTACAGACGTCTCAACAGCACCAAGGCTCCAGATCCCCAAACACGGGCTATGCTTCTATTTGTCAATGTCTTAATTTTTTTCAACAATGTTTTATCATTTTTATTGTATATGTTTTTCATCTTCTTGGTTAAGTTTACTGCTAAATATATTTGTAATTTCCTTTTTCTATTATTCATGGTTAGCATTTATGGATACTATCGATTTTTGTATTTTAACTTTGTATCCTGCTACTTTGGTAAATTCATTGAGTGGTTCTAACAGGTTTTCCGTGTGTGTGTATATACTAACTCGGGTTTTTTACACATAAAATCATATCACCTGCAAAAAGTCATAATTTTACTTCTTCCTTTTCAATGCACATGCTGTTTATTTCTTTTTCTTGCCTGATTCCTCTGGATAGAAATTCCAGCACGATGTTGAGTAGAAATGGTGATACCAGGCATCCTCTCTTTCTTCCTAATCTTAGAGGAAAAATTTTCAGTCTTTCTCCATTGACTACAATGTTTGCAATTAATTTTTCAGATATGGCTTTTATTATGTTAGTTTTCTTCCATTCTGAGTTTATTGAAAATTTTTATTAAGAAAGTGTGTTAAGTTTTGTCGAAGGCTTTTTCTGCATTTATTGACATGATCGTGCTTGCTTTCCTTCATTTTGTTAATTTTGTGTATTATTTTGATTGATTTTCATATGAGAACCATCCTTGCATTCCAGGACTAAGTCAAATTTGATCACAGAGTACAATCATTTTAACATGTGCTGAATTCAGCTTGCTAGCATTTTGTTGAGCGTTTGGCATCAATGTTCGTCAGGGATATTGGTCTATACTGTCTTTCCCTGGCTTTGGTATCAGGATAATATTGGTCTCAGAATGAGTTACAAAGTGTTCTCTCCTCTAAAATTTTGCAAGAAAACTGAAAATAGTTGTTCTTTAAATGCTTGGTAGAGTTCATGAGTTGAACCATTAGGTTCAGGGGTTTTCTTTGCTGAGAAATTATCAATTATGGATTCAATCTTAGTGATTTATTACAGGTCTATCCATATTATTTATTTCTTCATTATTTAGTCTTGATAAATTTTGAGTTTCTAGGAACTTGTTCCTTCTATCTAGGTTACCCAATTTGTTTGCATAACATGTTCACGGTGCTCTCCTATAATTCTTTATATTTCTGTAAAAATGATTTCCCTCTATTATTTGTCATTCTCAATTTCATTATGTCCGCCCTCATCTTTATTATTTATTTTCTTCTGCTAGCTTTGGGTTTAGTTTGTTCTCCTTTCTAGTTCTTCAACTTGTAAAGTTTGGTTGTTTATTTTTCTCATTTTTAATGTAATAATGAATAGCTGTGAATTTTCCCTTAGCGCTACTTTTACTCTGTTTCATAAGTTTTTGGCTACTCGCTCATGGTTATTATCAGAATGGAATATCTTTTTTCCATTCTTTTCTTTGTATCGATTTGTGTCATTGGACACAAGTCCCATAAAATATAAAGTGAGTCCCTTGTACACAGCATCTAGTTGGATTGTATTTTACCCATTCTGTCCATATTCATCTTTTGATTCAAGAAATTAAATCATTTACATATAAAGTAATTCTGCTAAAAAGGGACTTCTGTCATTTTACTGTTTGTCACGTCTTATAAGTTTCGTGTCTCTTAATTTTTTGCATTTGTGTTTAGTTGACTTTTTGTATTGAAAACTTTTAAATCCCTTCCTCATTTCCCTTTATATCTATTCTGTAGATTTTTTTTTTAGTTATAATGCAGATTACATTTAATATCCTAAAGATAGAACTTTTAAACTTAAATTTATGCCACTTATCTTTAATAATATACAAAAACTCTGCTCTTTTAACAGCCCTTTACCCACTCCTTTAAATTGTTGATGTTACAAAATGATATCTTTATACTTTGTGTACACCAAAACTCATAATTTTTTAAATGCATTGGTCTTTTAAATTATGTAGAAAGCAAATATAGGGTTATAAACCACTGCTATGAGAATACTGTCTTTATAATTGTCATGAATTTACCTTTACTGAGATTTTTATTTCTTTATACAGCTTTGACTTACTATCTAGTGCAGGAGTCCTTGAACTATGGCCCACAGGCCACATGCGACCCACCACGGACATTTATCCAGCCCCTGGGAGTTTTTGCCACTGCTGCCTGTCCTGCTTAGCAGCCAACTCATCCCGGGGCCCACAGTCCAGGCCTCAAATGGTCTAAGGGACAGTGAACTGGCCCCCTGTTTAAAAAGTTTGAAGACACCTGATCTAGTGTTCTTTTATTTTACCTTTCAGGGCCCCTCAAGCATTTCTTGTGTGGCAGGTCTGATGGCAAAGAACTTCCTCAGCTTTTGTGTATCTGGGAATATCTTAAATTTTGAACACTCCTTTACTTTTGAAGGACACAACAATTTTAGTGTATAAAGGGTTCTTAGATCAGAGTTTGTTTGTTCTTCCTTTTAGCACTTTGAATATGTACATGCATTGCTTTCCGGTATCCAGAGTTTCTGAAGAGAAATCTGCCGATCACCTTACTGTACACCCTCGTATGTGAGAGCTGCTCCTCTCTTGCTGTTTTCAAGATCCTCTCTCTCTCTCTCACCTTTTCAAAGTTTGATTGTAACGTATCTGTGTCAATCGCTTGGAATTCACCTTATTCAGAGTTCACAGACCTTCTTGGATGATGATATTCATGTTTTTGATCATTTTCTCAAATGCTCTCTCCTTCTGTGACATGCATGTTGTTCTCCTTGATGGAGTCTCATAGGTTCCTTAGTCTCTGTCTACTTTTCTTCATTTTTTTTTAAAAAAATTTTCCTCGAAAACAATAATTTACCTTGTCCCATCTTTCAGTTTGCTGATTGTAACTTCAATCTGCTCAACTATGCCTTTTAATTTCTCCAGTAATTTTTTCCATTTTAATTATTTCTTTTCAACTCCAGAATTTCTTTTTGATTTCTTTGTAGATTTTCTGTATTTAGCAATATTTTTTCTTGTCCATACATGACTTTCTTGCCTTTCTCTACATCTCCCTGTAGTTCCCTGAGCACCTTTAAGATAATCATTTTAAAGCTCTGATAAATAAACCTGCTGTCAAGTCTTTTTCAAGGACATTTTCCCTTTGATTTTTTTTCTTTCTTTCAATAGGGCGTATTTTCCTGTTTCTCTGTATGCCTTGTGATTATTTTGTTAAAAACTGGACATTTAAGTCTAATAATGTGATAACTCTGGAAACCAGAATCTTCCTTTTCCCCAGGGCTTGCTAGCTTTCCGTTAACTTTTAAAAATATTTTCTTTATTGTTACAGGTTGTCTCTGCACCAGGGAAGGTCTTTTCAGGCTTTTCCTGGGCCTGGATCTTTCCCTGGCTACATGTGGTCACTTTCTAGTTTCCCCCATATATGAAGTTGTTCTGGAATGTTCCAGTGATTGACTGGCTTCAAAAGATTGACTTTCCTCCAAAAGAGGAAAAACAGAAAAATGAAGGGTAGGGATAAAAAGTGCACCAGCACTTTAAATCCACTGGAAGTCACTTCAGCCAGAGGACAGGCGTCTGCTACAGTGAGGAGGGATGTGATGCCCACGTCTCTCTGTCTGCCTCTCTGGGCTCATAAGATACAATCAGCATTCGGAACTATCCCTGATATTTGGAACACAGTTCAGTGTCGCTCACCATGGCGCTCTCAAACTGCACGCAAGCTGCTCCTGTACACGACATCTGGGGCTGGGGGGGAGGACGGGCAGCTGCTACTGTGCTGAGAGTGAACATCAACTGAGATTAGCCAGACCTGACTGCCCAAGCCTTCCCCTGGATACGGCAAGTCCTTAACTGACTCCAGAGCTGCAGACAGACTCTGCCAGGGAAGTCATTATATGTGTGGGAAGCAGACCCAAGTGCATTCTGCTCCATTTTCTCCTAACCTACAAGAATTTTCAATTTCTTGATTATCTTTATCCTATGGCACCAAGATGGCTTATACACCTAGTTTATAAATACATTTTCATAGGTTTGTAAATGATCACCTATACATAGTTTTGCTGACGCTCACAAATGTAAATCAAACATTTTATCTTAAATTGCTAATCAATAGCAGAACTACTTCTTTCAAGCCAGGGCTTTTGAGACCAGACACTGTATTCTATTCAGTGTCCGAGGTGCAGTGGCCAGTCCTCCCCATGCATCTCCCCAGCCCCACCAGCATTTCCATTCAGGACTTGAGAGGTTCACAGAACAGAGAAAGGTCTCGAAAACTTTCCATTGTACTTGTCCTTTCTCTTAGTAGAAAACTGAAGTTATATAAAAACCAAATGGTCATGCTTTCCAGGAGAAAAAAAGAAATGATTGGAAGCCCCCCTAAACACGTCTTTAATAACTGAGGACCATATTACAAGCCCAGAGTATACATTTTCATGCTCCATAAATTCAAAGGTGAAGAGTAAGATCTGGAGTCTCAGAGAGATGCACGAGGCCAGCGGCTATGAGCAGAGGTTGCGGTTAGCGACCTCAGATGCGCAGTCCACACATGTGCTGAGGTTTGGCTCTCTGAGCAGCTCCCAGCCTCATCCTGGAGCGTGGGCTGAGTGTCCACAGGAAAGCTGCTCTTTCAGGATCTGAGCCCATCTGTTCCTCGTTGACACCAAGCTCTGAAAAGAGCAGACCCACATGAACATGAAGCCACATCTGCTGCAGCTCCCAGAGTCCCCAGCCTTCACTGGGGCTCGGAGACACTCTAATTTGCCTCAACTTTGGTCAGAGGTTTGGAGTCATTGGTATTATTGCACACAAAAGTCTGTAATGAATGCAGACTCTTAGATCAAAAACCAAGGAAAACAAACCTGCTGATTCTGAACTTTAAACAATAACTTGTTCCAAGCAGTTTCAAATGTCTCATGAGTGCAGAAACCCGCATTCTATGATCTGTGCTATTAGTAAAATCCCTATAATGTTGATGCTGTTTGCTGAATGATTTCACACCCAAAATACATGTGCTAAAAAATCAGAAATGCATATAAGTATTTCTGTATAATGTTGGTCTCTGCAATATTATTTTTAGTAATAAAGTAAATGTGAAAGAAATTAAATATGAACAATAAGGGTTTGGATGAAATAAATCACTATAAATCCACAGAGCAGAAATTAATTTAGTATCACGTAAAAACCATAGAAAGTGTTTTCTATGTATTTTTAAACAAAAATATTTTAAAATGCAAATATAGACTCTGACCACAATTTTTACACACACATTCACACACAGCACACCCAACACAGAAGGCTAAAACATTGTACCAGCTCCTAATTTCTCTGCAGTGGTATGACTGGAGATTTGTGCTTTTTTTCTTTATGATCTCATAGTTTCCAAAGTTCTACAAAGGATCTGAACTATTTTTCTTTAAAAGGAAACAACCTATTCATTCTCCATGCATCTTTGTTTTTACTTTGAATTTATGAAATATTTCAACCCCACTGAAAATAGTAAAGTAAAAATATAAACATTAGTTATTAAAAAAACAATAGCAAAAGTAAATACAGCAAATATTCAATAAAAAACAGAAATCACTTTCCTTTGCCTCTTGCAAATACGTGTAGATGTCATTTTCTCACTATGAGTGATCACCCATATATAATGAAAATTGAGAGTCAAAAACATACTCCCATCATTATTGTCACCACCTTATCTGTGCTGACTCCCCAAATCCATTACCTAGACTCATTCCTATATTCCCAGCTGCTGTCTGCACAGTTGGGGAGCAGGTCTCAGCCCTCTGCCCCCGTGGGTCTATGACTGTGACATCTGCACTTTCTCTCAGGACCACATCTCTGTCTCCCTATGGCAGGCCATCACCGTCCCCTCCTCTCCCAGGGGTCCCACAGACTTCATGGAACTGCCCTCCATTTGCACCTGGGAGCCCGAGTGAGGCTGCACCCCAGGATCTGCAGAGGTACACCTTCTCTGCACTGTGAAGAGGATGTGAACAGTAAAATTCTTCGGACCCACTGAAGCAGAAACAAAGCATCAAATAAGGGCCGTGGACAGAGGCGGGGACCAGCCTGATGCAAACAGGTGGCACCTGGGCAGAGTCTGCACTGAGCCATTGCTGAAGGGCCTTATTTCTTTAACTCACCATCCAACACCCTTAGTGACCCAACACCATATAAACTTCAGGGGAGTCAGAGTCGGCCACCTCCCCTTCCACACTCTTCCCCAGAGCAGAAACCCTGGGTAGCCTCAGTCCCACCCTCCTCCCACCAGAGCTTGGCTCTGGGGCAGCCTCTGAGCTCAAAGGTAGGGCTGGATTTGCAGTCCTTGTCTTCATCGTAACACACCAGAAGACTTCTCACAGAGAAGACAAAGCAACTTACAGTCTTGTAACCACTGGCTAGCGGGGGAGACAGAGTGTGGAGGAGAATCCTGCCCAGTGTTGAGGGGTCAGGGAGCCAGAGGGAGATGAGACCAAGCACATGAGATGGGGCAGAGGTGGGGAGAGTGTCCCAAAGTGTCCCAGCATTCCAGAATGACTTCCGCATAAGAAATGGGGGTTTGTGCATCTTCTTCATAGTATTGGTAAATCATGAAAAGAAAAAACATTTTGATTCCAAAAAACTGACCTTTTTCTGGAGTGTGGCCTAATTTATGCCTTAGGGAGAAAAATGTCTATTTTCATGAAGGATGATTCCTTTACCAAAGGATCAAGATGCCTAAGTCAACAGCAGCTAAATCTTGCAGCAATGTGGAAAGTTCATCGGAATAAACGTGAGCGACTGTTACCTTAACCAGCCGCACCCCTAATTCAAAGATGGAAGTCTACAGCCCCTTCAATAATCTCCAATCCTTTTTTTCCCCTTTTTTTACGGAGAGAATTTTGCTCTTTTGCCCATCTGCAATGCAGTGGAGTGATTATAGCTCCTTACAGCCTAAAGCCATCTGCCTGCTTCAGCCTCCCAAGCAGCTGGGTCTACAGGTGCACACCACAGCACCCAACTCTCCAACACAGTGGACCTCTGTGAGTGACCACTTAAGCAGCTGTACCCTACTGGTCAACATATGGAGGTGGGCACATGAGGAACTGGGCTGTACTGACACACACACATGCAGCACATCCAGTCAACTTAAGGAGGTGGTCAAGGTATGGGGTGATCAACTATTGGAGTCCTATGACACTTAAAAAAAAAAACTTTACTTCTGGGTGGCGCCTGTGACTCAATGGGTAGGGTGCCAGCCCCATATACTGAGGGTAGCAAGTTTAAACCTGGCCTCAGCCAAATTACAACAAAAAAATAGCCAGGTGTTATGGTGGGCACCTGTCGTCCCAGCTACTCAGGAGGCTGAGGCAGGAGAATCACCTAAGCCCAGGAGTAGTTGGAGGTTGCTGTGAGCAGTGTCATGCCACAGCCCTCTACTGAGGGTGATAAAGTAAGACTCTGTCTCTACAAAAAAAAAAAACTTTACTTCTTTAAAAGGATTACTTTAAAATCCTTTAATACTACTATTAGAATAAAGACAGACATGTAGACCAATGGAATGAAATGGAAAGCCCAGAAATCAACCATCACCTGGTTTTCAACATGGATTAAGGCCACCTGATGGAGAAAGCACAGTCTTTTCAACAATGTGTATTTGGAAAACGTGCTACCCACAAGCAAAAGATTGGAGTTGGACCCCTCCCTAATGCCACATACAAACGTAATGAATCAAAGACCTTATGGCAAGACCAAGAACTACCAGACCCCAGAAGGACACAGAGAGGACAGGCCCATGGTGTTGGCTTTGGCAGTGACTTCTTAGACATGGGCCAATAAAAGTAAAAATAAATAAATTAGACTACATCAAAACTTAAAAATTCTGTGCATCAAATGACATAATCAACATAAAAAAGCAGCCCACAGAATGGAAGAAAATATTTTCAAATCATGTACTAAAAAGCATGGTGGTTCTGACAGAGATGAGCCTTCAACCAGAAGGGCTGCTGTGTCACACTGTCCCTTCCAAAGGCCAATTTGGGGGAAATGCATACATTTTAAATTTATTTTTTCTAATGTTAGTCTGGTAGCACAAAGATAAGGATTTTCATTGAACAAACTGGAAATTTCCATTTACTTTTCTTGCAGCCATGAGAGAGCATTTCTAACGAGACTGCAGATCAGGCATCTTGGCGATCCTTGTAACCTGGTAAGCGGTCTTTGTCTTTGTAAATGTCATCTGCCCTGACCAGCTCTGTTGGCAGGAACCGGGGCTTCACTTATTTTTACCACAAAAGCTTGTGATTTGGCTTTCAGCGCTGGTCTGAATTTGCATGATGATTCGATTTGTTGAAGTTTATTGATTCCAGGGAACCATTTAAAAATAGAAAGATTTAGCAAACTGCTTCTGTATTCAGACCCTGAGTCTTTGAATTCTATTGATCCCTTAAGTGCATCCAACCAAGTCTCCATGTTTTTATAAACTAGTGAACCCATTTATGTTTACAAAACTCACTAAATTACCCCTAGCAAGGCCTATCCTTCATTTTAGTTTCTTCACTGGCAAATGCACAGCTCAGTCAGGAAGTTTCCAAGGAAATAAAAACTATGGGAGGCCAGTGCAGCCGACATTGCCTCCTCTGACCACGCTCTTCAGGGATCAGTGGTGAGATTCTATAAGGGCCTGCTCTCATCTGTGGATAAAGACTCTTTTACCAGTCAGGGGTCAGCAGAGCACGGGTCCTCCCTGTCAGAGCAAGGCAAGTCAGCCTCTCTGGCACCAACACTAAGGGCAGTGAGGGCCGGTTCTTCAGTGCAGAACCGGTTCAGTCCTGGTGCAGAACACGAGGACGCCGCTGGGAGAGACTCCAGCCGTCCATCAAGTGAAGGTGTGCGGAGTCGTCCTGTATAGCTAACCCCGAATGCTGACTTCTGTTATCTAGTGGTAATAGAAGCTTACATTGTTACTATGGTTTCCTTTGGGAACCAAAAGAAAGGAGAATTCTCAATAAAACCTCTTAACTTTTTAAACTACTATTTAGAGATGCAGAAACGAGTTTCACACATAAAGAAAACTTCAAGATGAGATGACCACTCAGAATAATTAAATGTTGCTTAAAGCCCATGGCAGGGGAGGGTCTGGGGGTGGGGAGGAAGCACCCACACATTTTGAGCAGAGGGTTCCTTGGCTCCAAAGTTTTGACAGTCACTGTCCTGAAAGGTCTGTGAGCACTTTAGCATGTGCACTGGGAGCATCCCAGCCCGAACCCCAAGCATCCTTCCCTGCTGTGATCGCTGCGGAAAGTGAGATGTCTAAACCTGGGTGGGCACAGATAACCTGGCCCCAGCCTCTCACTCTCCCTGTGGCCTGTGATAAAATCCAGCCACACTGTCTAGTTGAGCCCAGGGATAACCAAGAGCACAAAATTCAAAGCTTCCTGGTGTCCCAGGGTTATTATTACAGGGTTATTATTAATAAAATGCATCTATTATTTCTTAAAAATGCATCTATTATTTTCTTTAAAAATGTTAATACTGTTATGTGTCTAATACTTGGTGCATCCTAAGAAATACAGATAGATTTTACAGCTTTTTGAGCTACAGTTTCATTACATATATAGTAAAACTTCTCACATAACAAATAACACATTGAATTTAAGGAAAACTTAAATAAGAATAACCCGTGCTAAGAAATCAAAAGGAAGATAATCCCTGACCAACCGGGAAAGTAACTGAATGAATTTATTTAGTACAATTTTACACGGCTTCATGGAGATATATTTCACACACTGTACAACTCATCCTGGTAAAAACTAGAATTTTGATTGTATTCATTTAGTTGTTGATCATTTTCACACTGTGGTCAGGACTGTAGGAGGTATTTCCCACCTGTGACAAGGACCAAGGCTATGCTGCTGATGGGAGCCTGTCCTGTGGCCACCAGAGCCACCAAGCCTCCAGGGGCACAACTCCAACTCTGAGGTCCTGCCCTGGGTGCAGAGCTCAGGGCAGAGGAGACGGCCCCAGACAGAGCTGCCTTTTCCTAAAGGAATGTCAGAGGCGTGGAGTAGATTTATGGCCCCACGAGGCTGCTCACCATTCCTTGGCCCAACTGAAACATCCTAAGAAATCCAGGTGTCTGAGAGGATCCCGACTTCCGCCAGCTCCCCACAGGGCCTCCAGCCCACACCCTGGCTGGGCCGGGCCAGATAAACACACAGCAGGTGGCCTCTCACGGATCTGGGGTTCTGGAGGATTCATCCTCTGGGACCAATACAGACAGCCTGGACAGAGTACAGGCACAAACACCAGGACAGACCAGCTGCATCTGAGAAGCACAGGGGGAGGTGTCCAGCCACTTCTTCATTCAGCGTCCAGCAGGCGGGGCCTGACCGTTAATCTGGGTCCCAGCTGCCCATACAGACAACTTAGGCTTCCCCACTACCAGCCCACCCCATGAGCCTCTACAAGGCTTCAGGGACAGAATCTCACTTCATCCAGAGCACCCCAATATGTCATTTGCACAAAGAATATCTCTCGGCAAGAAAAAAAAATACCGTTTTTTTTTTTTTAATCACAAAGTCATACAGTGACTTATCGCACATACAACCCAGAGTGATTTATACTCTTAGCCAGGCATCCTCAAACTATGGCCCACGGGCCACATGCGGCCTGCCAACGACATTTATCCGGCCCGCCGGGTGTTTTGGCCACTGCTGCCTGTCCTGCTTAGCAGCTGACTCGTCCCAGGGCCGGCAGTCTGGCCCTCCAATGGTCTGAGGGACAGTGAACTGGCCCCCTGTTAAAAAGTTTGAGGACCCCTGCTCTTAACAAATCTCTTTCATTCAGTTGATGACACGTTAGTCTAGAATTTTATCCCTAAATTACATCTAAATCTTGACAATTAGGGAAAATTTTCTCATAAGGACCTTAGAAATTTGGAGGGGAACGAGTGTCCTTGAGTTTTGTGTCTTGCCATCTAGAACTTAAAAGCAAAAGTCAGCCTTCTCCCTGTAACTGAGAGTTAAAAAAAAAAAAGACACAGAAAACAGCTGCAGGGTCCAGGCCTGTACTTCACTGAGTAAAGAGTAAATAAACAAATAAGGAAATTCCCTTTTTTGTCAAAAAAAAAAAAAAAAAAAAGAAAAGAAAAGAATTTGTGTGTTGAAGCTTCGGCAAAAAGTGACAGATTAAACCAGTCAGCAACAAACTACAAATGCTAGTTAGATTTCCTTTCCTGGACAGAGCAGATCTGACTCTGAGGGGCAGGTGGGGAGGCCTCCCAGAAATATGAATCACTCTTTGGGGCAGGGGTGTCTTGCGATGTGTGGGGCCCGGTGCTTCTGTCCACCTGGGACCAACGTCCCACAGCCAAGGCACTTTGGCTCCCTGGTGTCTTGGCTGGGGGGCTCCCTAAGGCTGTGAGTGCACGTCTGTGCCTGCTGTCAGATTTGGAATGTTCCACCCTGGTACATGATTTTTATTCTTCTCCCAAATGTTTTTCTTTAATTGTTTCAGAGGTATCTGTTTGTAGACTAGCAGAGTAAAGCTAACTTGTACAGTCTGGGGAGAAGGCTGGAAACCTTCAAAATATTACCACTTACACATTCAATAATAAAGATTTTTAAAGAGCTATGTCACACAACATTGTCAGGTTTGGGTTGCTTATCTGGGGTCTATCGGAAGTACTATGGGAGTTGTATCTGGCACTTTGATTTCTAAGCCTTAGCTACAGAAGGTGAGTTAAAACAAAACAAAAAACATCAACAAAATGGGAAAATCTGACTGAACATGCACGGGACTCTACATGTGAACCAAGCACTTGGTAGTGATCCTAAAATGGGTTTTCTTCCTGGAAAACTTGTCTATTCCGTCACAATGAAAAGAGCACACCCATCCCTGGCACTAGACGAGCTGCCTTCTGGCAAACTGCAAGCACAGGACACAACGGTCAGGTGATGGGGACGGAAGCATCAAAGGAGCCACCCGCAGGCTGTTTCCAAAGAGGAAGGAGCCTGTAAATCTTAGTGATTAAATGCGGACAGCCCAGAACCCGTCCAACTTCCACTGCAGCTGGTGTGTCTATGGGAAAGCCCTTGGCAACCTGGCCTCAGTACCGGGCCTCTGGGCTCCGCCTGGTGCTGCCCATGATACGGGGTCTGTCCAGAGGTGCCAGGAATGAGAGCCTTTCCCAGGAAGGTCCTGCCTGTGAGCACAGGGCGTCACTTCACAGCTCCGCACCTTCCTTCTCCAACCTGCAGGCCTCTCACTTCCTGCCCTCGCTCCTGCCTCTCTTCTGGGGACACACGGCTCTGCCCAGCCTCACTTTCCTTCACATTCTACATCAAATACCTTCAAAAGCTGACATGAATTAATTGGAAACATTGAAACTAACCGATTTTACTAGCTTCTCAAACCACTCAAACTAACTGATCTTCCTACACCTGATTAGGGCACGAACCTCACGGGTGCTTTGGCGTGAGCTGGTCAGCACAGGCTAGCTCAGCTGCTCAGTCCTGTTTATTCAAACTTTATGGAATGATGACCTGCTCATTTCTTCAAGCCAGTATTCTAATCCACTAGGATGAGATTGTCCTTAGGGTAAGTGCTGAAACACAGGGTCGATTACGCCACGTTATGAATATGAATAACACCCTGCATTTTAATGTTTTCTGTGGTTCAAGTTCTGTTCAGGGCATGTTTTGAGGATGGAGAGCTGGAGATCCTATCTCAGGTCTGGCAGGGACCTGCTGAGTGGCCATCTCTGAATGAGAGCCCTGTCCACTCTCCTGTAAGAACAGGGTCACTCTCTGATCCAAAGATTATTCTCAAATAAATGTGGAGGCCTCCTGCTGGCCAAATTTCAGGGGTTTGAGAACAATTTCCAACCTTCATGGAGGCCCCTGGATCTCAGACATTACAGCAATGCCAGGTCCTGATCTCCCACTTAGCACTTTCCCTGAGGGTAGTTCTTGCCTCTGACCTCTGGCTGAGTCACTCAGCTTTACTCGGGGAGCTGGCAAAGTGAATCAAAGTGCCAGAGGCCAAGTCTTTTCCTGAAGGGATGGACCACCCCCAATGACACAGGGATTCCTAAACCCAAATGTCCCTCTGCAAGTCCTCTAAATCCACTCTTCTCCCTCCCTGTATCTCTCTGTGGCACCACAGCCCACACCTCTGAGGAGCGTCCTGGTCACGTGACTTCACGCCCTTCATCCAGATCAACTGGGGGCAAGTGCTGAGCCAGAGCCCACGAGGGAGCTGGGATTCCAGCAAGGAAGACCAGGTCGCAGCCACCTGCCTGGGCAGCACCCAACTTCAAGAGCTGGGAAAACATCAAAGAAAAGGGGAGGCTGGAAGGGCCTCTGAGGACAGGGGCCTGAGCCTCTGCAGTGCGGGAGGACAACCTAGTCTGCGGGCACAGAGCTGTTCCGACAAGGACACACTGACCACTTCATTGCAGGTTCACAGCAAAGGTAAAATTTCCCCAAGGACAATTTGTCATCGCTTAGCATGAGCTTCAGAACATGGAATTGATCTTAATTACACTTCACGGAAAAGGAATCCTTGTTTCCTAAGGAGCTGGCTAAACGGATGGGTTCTCGGGATCTAACTCACCTGAGCAGCCAAAAAAGGCCTAAAAGTTTAGGGCAAAAATCAGAGGATTAGCAGGGTGGGGGAGGGCTCAGGTCGTGGTGACCCGCACAGGGAGAACCACCCAAAGAATCCTCTATTGGTAAAAACCGTCCAAAAGGGAAGGAGAGAGGCAGAGGGTCTAATGGAATCCCCAGAGAACCACAGCGCGTCTCACTGCTAAGCTGACCCTGTATATGGTTTGCACTCTTGACTGAAAATACAATCACTTCTCAAATAATCTCAAATAATAGCAGCCCTGAAAAAAATGTTCACAGGTCAGGAGAAGCTTTGCAGCAGAGCAGGTACAGAAACGCCACCGCGGGAAAGGAGAGGTGTGTGCGGTGCCCCTCACTGCCATCAGGGACCCGCCTCTACTCAAACAGCAAACCCTGCCCTTCTGGAGTGACGACCTCAGCTAGCGTCCAAAATGTATAACCTGCACTAAAACTCAGTGTCAGGCTCTTAGGAAATACAAGAAGAAGACATTAGGAAAATAAACACAACAGTGAACTGAGAAGTCACTAGAACGCTCAACCTTAGTTTGTTTTTAGATATTCTCTAAAAGATATCCAATAAAATTTTACAAGTGATTCAATTGAAATTCATAGTGCCTCTAACACCATCAGGAAATGATGTCAATTTTTCTTATCCTTCCAACCAAAATACTGCCTAAAGCCTGTGTACCCAGCAGACACGGGCCGGACGTGCTGTGATCAGAGCCGTGGTGCGTGGGTGTCCCCTTGCTCTCCCACCACTGGCCCAGTGTGCAGGTGACCACTTGTTATTGACAAGCATGTTGACCAAAGGAAACCCAGGATGTGCTCCCATTATCTTGTACCTTGGGTTTTAACAGGAGATTTTTTTTGTCTGTTTATGCATTTCTACCAAAATAAGTTCTTCAGAATAATGAATGTAAGATATAAGGAGAGTTTGGATGTGGAAATCACGGTCAGTGTCAATGTTACAGTGTGGCCGTAACTGAACTTTAAACTCAAGCCTACAAACGAGTTTGACAAGGAGTTGGAGAGGCAGGTCCCATGCGCTGGGCTGCCCGCCTGGCTCCCGCCCTGACACCGAGGCTGGAGTGAGTTGATACCTGAGTATCACTCAGTGAAACAGGAGCAAAATGTGGTGCACCCTCCATCATGACAACACTTTCGAAACTCACACAGGGTACGTCTGGATGGGGACACCTGGACACATGGGGTGGCTCTGCTCTCAGTCAGCCCCCTGTTTTCAAGATATCAGTGATGTTCTTATGTTCCCTCTTGGTTTTCTTTAATCTCCTTAAAACATCCCAAAATCTCATTCTAAACAACTGCTAGGAGGATTGGAGTTGAGGGAATTTATCTCATTGAAGTTTTATAGGCATTTGAACGATGGGCCTTGAGTCTATGACTAGTCCTCCAAGTGTCACCCCTTAAGTCGGGACAAATGAGACACACCTGAGAACGCCTTTTGGGTCAAAGTGAATTTTATCTATGCTCAATAAATTAAAAAACATCTCTGAAGATTGTCCAAAGAGTTCGACATTCCAAGGAGAGGAACGTTTGTCAGTCAGGATAACTGAAGCCGATGCTTGGAAGGAGAGTGGCCGGCTGACTGAGAGACAGGGAACAAAAGCCCAGGGGAAAAAAATCAGCTGGACACCAACCATCTGCCCTGGGGCTGCCCCCAGGATCCCGCCCACCCAGAGCCCTCACTGGGCTCCAGACCACGGTCCATTCCGCATAGCGGGGGCGTGGAGGTCGACTTCTGTGGACTCTCAGTTGGAGTGTCTATCATGAGATGAACTCAACTCAGTCTCCAGAGAAGTCCCTCTCCAGATGTTGAGGACACGTCCTTTCGAGGCTGGCCTTGGACACTGTGCTTCCTGTAGGTGACCCAGATTCCTCCACTGTGAACTCAATCAAGGCTGAAACCTTGATAAAAAATATATCCATGAGACTCTAGGCCCCACCTAACACCAGGCTCAAACCATTGGCTCTGAGCTTATAATGGATAGAACCCACGCTGAGTGTATGTGTCCCATTTAATCTCTCAGGGCCTGGAATGTCCCCAGGTCCATGGCTGTGTGACATAACCCATCACATTAACAGGACAGGTCCCTTAATCCAGCTGCATCTCAGTTTTCTCATTTATAAGCGGGAACAATTGGAATATGCCTGGGTAGGTGTGTTGTGAGGACCCGAGGAGGAACTACTCTGGATAAATCATTTCAGGGCCCTGAACACAATTTCCATAAAATTAAAATTTGACATTATGCTAATTTCCAAGACACAGTTCATAAAATGAATTAGCTTTTAATTATTATAAAATGAACGTAAATATAATAATATGCCTAGCTACATGTCCCCAGCTTTTTGCTTCCCTTACATTGTGGAGGGGACATTTATGCCAGTCCAGAGTTCAGGACGTGTTCCAAGAAGCAGCCCTGGCAGTTAAAGAAAAGAGGTGAAAACAAACATTGCAAGGCTCGGCCACCGGGCAGGCTGTGCGAACCGGTAAGGCTCAGCCACCAGGCGGGCTGTGGCCGCAAACGCACTTGGCAGCCCACACTGAAGTCTCAGGCTACTGACCCTGGTGCCTGTTTCCCCCTCAAAGACTGGACTCTGCTCCAGAGCAATGAAGTGCCAGTGTTAGAAGGCCACACTGTGGTCACACAGGACTGGGCTGAGAGGGGACACTCTGTCCCACTTTGCAGCACAGAAGACTGACCCAGTGCTGGCCCAGCCTCCAGAGTGCGGACCTGGGACTCACAAGCAGACAGCACTGCCCCCACCACCACTACCTGCAGCACGTGCCCCTGGCAGTCACGATGGGCCCCTCACCCCCAGAAGACGGTATATATGTCTCCTGCCTGCTGGCCACTAGACATCTCTGGTCCCCAATGCACGAGGACCCCAGTGCAAGTGTCCACAAGTGTCCCGGCACACAGAAGCCGCAGCACAGACTCGGCTGTCCCGTCTCACCAGCAGGATTACCTCCAATGTCCCCGGCAACTAAATCTTTTTGGAACAAGTTCACAAGGCCTGTGTTGCACTAAAACCCACTCAGAGCATGTTGCCCGACACACCTGCAGTGCCTGCTCTCCTACAGCTGGGACAGGCCGCCACGGGCCGTCCACAGCTCTACCAGGAGGACAGCACATGGCTGCAGGAACTTCTGCCCGGAATTAGCCACAGAGCACTGACAACAAGGAAGAGTCACGGCGGGGGGTCGGGGGTTCTGCCACACAACTGGAAAGGGAAGAAGAAAGGAAACAAAACTGTTGGGGAAACTCCAGCATGTCCCTGGGCGGTGCCGCTGTGCTTCCTCCAGGGCCAGGCTGACCCCACGCTGGTCACCCCAGAGGGACACAGCTGCACACTGGGGCTCAGCCCTGGCAGCCACCACAACCACGGTTTGAGGGACACGTCGCCACAGCTCAGCTCCGCGAGGATTATCTCACCACTAACTCGTGATGAGGATCCGGCACCCTGTGTTTGTGCAGACAAGGACTCTAGGTCACTTCGTAATGGCAAGTCACCCTACAGGCAAAACAAAAGCCTTACATCATTGCAACTTGACTGTCTGTATGCAAGTGCTGGTCACTGAAGCCCTGTCCTCAGCCAGCACACAGCAAGTGCTGGTCACTGAAGCCCTGTCCTTAGCCAGCACACAGCAAGTGCTCTGGTCACTGAAGCCCTGTCCTCACCCAGCCCCCAGACATGGCAAGTGCCCTGGTCACTGAAGTCCTGTCCTCACCCAGCCCCTAGACATGGTGAGTGCCCTGGTCACTGAAGCCCTGTCCTCAGCCAGCACACAGCAAGTGCCCTGGTCACTGAAGCCCTGTCCTCAGCTGGCACACAGCGAGTGCCCTGGTCACTGAAGCCCTGTCCTCACCCAGCCCCCAGACATGGCGAGTGCTCTGGTCACTGAAGCCCTGTCCTCAGCTGTCACACAGCGAGTGCCCTGGTCACTGAAGTCCTGTCCTCACCCAGCCCCCAGACACGGCAAGTGCCCTGGTCACTGAAGCCCTGTCCTCACCCAGCCCCCAGACATGGCGAGTGCCCTGGTCACTGAAGCCCTGTCCTCAGCCAGCCACCACACACGGCAAGTGCCCTGGTCACTGAAGCTCTGTGCTCAGCCAGCCCCCACACACAGCGAGTGCCCTGGTCACTGAAGCCCTGTCCTCAGCCAGGCCCCACACACGGCGAGTGCCCTGGTCACTGAAGCCCTGTCCTCAGCCAGCCCCCACACATGGCGAGTGCCCTGGTCACTGAAGCCCTGTCCTCAGCCAGGCCCCACACATGGCAAGTGCCCTGGTCACTGAAGCCCAGTTCTCACCCAGCCCCCGGCACATGGTGGCAGCTTGTTTATGGCAGGTTGGTGGGGGCACAGGGTTCACCTGGGGCTGAGGCTGCTCTTAAGTTTGGTTTTGACAATGTGGAGAGGGATGGTACCACCTTGGAGCCTCCCTGGGATTTTGCTCAAAGCATCTAATGTATCTTCCTCCCAACATTCTCTGTGGACAGCAGAGGAGGCACCATCTGCAGAGGACAGGGCTGTGCAGAGCCAGGGAGGGGTCGGCCAGCTGTGCAGTGATGAGGGAGGTCTGAGGATGTGCAGATCAGATCATGCATTGTTTGCCAGAGGAAAGCCAGAGTGTGCTGTAGAATGCCAGCCACCTCAACGTGCATGTGTGTACTTGTCCTTGAACAGCACTCCTGAGAAAGCCCCGCGGGTCAGCATGGTTCTCCCTGCAGCTCAGACTTCACAGCTCATGCCTCACACCTTATAGCTCACACCTCACAGCTCACACCTCACACCTCAGACCTCACACCTTATAGCTCACACCTCACAGCTCACACCTCACACCTCACACCTCACAGCTTATAGCTCACACCTCACAGCTCACACCTCACACCTCACCGCTTACACCTCACACCTTACAGCTCACACCTCACAGCTCGCACCTCACAGCTCACACCTCACACCTCACCGCTTACACCTCACACCTTACAGCTCACACCTCACAGCTCGCACCTCACAGCTCACACCTCACAGCTTACACCTCACACCTTACACCTCACACCTCACACCTCACAGCTTATAGCTCACACCTCACAACTCACAGCTCACACCTCACACTTCACACCTCACACCTTGCACCTCACACCTCACACCTCACAGCTTATAGCTCACACCTCACACCTCACACCTCACAGCTCGCACCTCGCACCTCACAGCTCACACCTCACAGCTCACACCTCACACCTCACACCTCATAGCTCACACCTCACAGCTCACACCTCACACCTCACAGCTTATAGCTCACACCCCACACCTCACAGCTCACACCTCACACCTCACAGCAGCAGTGTGGGCCTGAGCTCCCCGGCTGTGACAAACATGATACCTCCCACTCTGAGCCACCTGGTTCCCCCTCCGTGCTCCAGGACAAGTTCTTGGCTCACCACCTAAAAGGTGCATCAAGAGTCCTCTCCTGGGAATCCTGGCTTCTCTTCCTGTCAACAATGTTTATTGACCAAAACTCATGAAGCACTGTCCTTAGGCCAGTGGTTCTCAACCTTCCTACTGCCACAGCCCTTTAATACAGTTCCTGCGGGTCACAACCCACAAGTTGAGAACCACTGCCTTAGGCTATAATAACCCTTCCCCAGGCACCCTGACAGCCCAGCACCACTGCAAAGTTCATGCATGAAGCCCACATCCACTCTGAAGCCTTCTGGGAGTGCCCCAAAGAAGGAAGCCCCACTTCAGTGACCATTAATGGGCACCAGGAAGTGTTTCTCTAGAAGACCCTATCTTGGGCTGCAAGGATCTTGGGTGACAGAAGAACAGACCAGGGGAGGACCTGCTGGGCCACTTCTCTTTGCTGCCTGGTCCCCCTGGCCAGGTCACCATGCACCCCAAAGGCTACCTATGCCCAGCCACCTCCTCCCTGGCCAGAGTCCTGAGCTTTTCATTGGTTGAGACCTGACATACGGGGAATGATGTGGTGACTGGGTCCAGACTGTCACCTGGGTTTGTAGAGAATGCGTCATCTTTGTTTTCCTCCATGTGGCTGAGCACCAACACGCTGAGCAGGTTGATTCTGTCACCTGTGACCTTATTTCCGAGGTTCTCTCCCTGAGCAAGGTTGGGGTGGGTTGGTTTGTTCTGAACTCAGCTCTTTCTCTATGAAGTTTGTGACCTGCCCCCAGGAAGTAGCCGTTTCTCTGTTCTTGCTGTGACATTTGACATCCATAGTTCTGAGTCATACCCCAGATATAATGATGAAATCTGTGTCTTTTCCTTTGCTTTTTAAAAAGTGACTAATTCAGCTATGTAACCTTTTAAAGGTAAGTGTCACATGCTTTTCAGAAAGTAAATTCTGAGAAGGAAAGAAAGGTGAGAACAGTTTAAAGTGGAAACAAGAGACCAGGAAGGGCCAGCTTCTCACAATCAGGGAAACTGAGGCAGCACCCTACCACCCACCCACCTGCTGGGCTAGCCCTGGGTCTGAGTGGCCAGTGGCTAATGTCCTTTCTGCCACCTCTATGAACCTCTCACCCCAAATGTATCATCTCTGATTCTGCTCAGAGAGAGCAACTTGTAGGAGAAAAAGCAACATGTGAAAACTTTACCAGGTGGCTGAGGCCGCGTGTACACATGCTGCCCAAACAGCCATGCAGGAGAGCTGGCCACAGGAGGGAGAGTCACAACAGCACAGGAGTGACCAGGAGCAAGCTGGACAGACTGGACAGGGCCTGAATGACAGAGGGACAGAGACAGAAGCAGAGACACAAGACAGAGAGTGACAGAGACAGAGTGAGAGACAGAGAGTGAGAGAGAGGGGGATAGAGACAGAGAGAGAGACAGAGAGAGTGAGAGAGAGAAGGATAGAGAGAGAGAGTGAGAGAGAAAGGGATAGAGACAGAGAGAGTGAGAGAGAGAGGGATAGAGACAGAGAGAGAGACAGAGTGGGAGAGTGAGAGACGGGGAAACAGACA
Organism: Galagoides demidoff; assembly: GCA_963574575.1. Taxonomy (NCBI): domain Eukaryota; kingdom Metazoa; phylum Chordata; class Mammalia; order Primates; family Galagidae; genus Galagoides; species Galagoides demidoff. Next base: position 15,938 of record CAUYQV010105249.1, on the reverse strand, counting down.
GAGAGACAGAGGAAGTGAAAGAGAAGGATAGAGAGGAAGAGACAGAGTGAGAGAGGGATAGAGACAGAGAGATAGAGAGAGGGAGAGACAGAGTGAGAGATGGGGACAGAAAGACAGAGTGAGAGACACATAGGGAATGAGACAGAGACTGAGAGAGATAGAAAGAGATCAGCCTCTAACTCTCCAGCTTTCTTCGCCAGTGAAATTCTTTTCTCACTTTCGTTAGATCTGGTGGGAGACCTAGAGATGAGGGCACAGCCGGGAAGACAGAACTGCCAGGAGTGATGCACCCTGGGCTCGCTGGCCCCACAGCCTCTCAGGGTGTGTCTCCTCTGCCCCTGCCCCCGATAGCTGCTCAGCAAACCTTCACACACACAGATGCCCTCCTGCCCTGAACCCCACAGGACAGGAGGCCCTACCACCCCAGTATCCTGCTCAGGCCCTGGGGACTCTGCTGCAAGACAGAGGCTATGGCCCCCAGGACCACCTCCCAGGGAGCTCCACCCTGCCCCATTCTCACAGTCCTGGGAAGAGCCCATCTCGCCTGAAGCTGGCAGAGGCCCCTGCTCTGACTGCCACCCTGGGCAGGATTACTGGAGTCACCCAGGTGGACAAGGAGATGAACAGCCTGTCAGGCCCAGTGGAGCAGAAACGAGCTGCAGGCTCAGAAGGAGACAGGGGCAGAGCTCACACAGAACCCCAGCCCAGCTGCTCCACCCATGACTTCTAGAGTCAGAATTGGTCAGACAACTTGCAGACATGTCTGGCACTTCAAAAAGAAAACAAACCAAAAAAAGTGACAAATATGGGGGAAAGGAATGATGTCAATCTAAATGTGGCCGTGAATGATTTTGAAAAATTTCCTTCAGATTTTTGGATACAAAGAAATATGAATAGGGTTAAGAACAGTTTCTAACCATTTCCCCTAAGGCCTCAATGAGTCTACTAAGAACATATCTAAGAACAATTTATCTACTGACAATATCTCTAATAAAATGTGTCCACTAGGAATATACCTAATAACAATGTACCTACTAAGAATGTATGTAAGAACAATGTATCTACTAAGAATGTACCTACTAAGAATGTATCTACAAAGAACATATGTAAGAACCAAGTGTCTACTAGGAACGTACCTAATGGCAGCTCCTGTACCAATAAGGATCTAGTGAAAATGTATCTAGCCCCGGCTTGGTAGCTCACACCTGGAATCTCAGCACTCTGGGAAGCCAAGGCAGGTGGACTGCTTGAGCTCAGGAGTTCAAGATCAGTCTGAACAAAAGCAAAACCCCATCTCTACTAAAATTAGCCTGGTGTGGTGGCACACACCTATAGTCTCCACTACTCAGGAGGCCAGGACAAGAGGATTGCTTGAGCCCAGGAGTTTGAGGTTTCTGTGCGCTAAGACACCAGGGCACTCTTTCCAGGACACAAAGTAAGACTTTGTCTCCAAAAAAAAAAAAAAAAAGTATCTAAAATGAAATGGAGATTGGCCACTTATCTTCCCCAAACTGTCTTTCTATCAGCCTGTGTGGAGACCATCGGGAAGCCTGGGAAGCCACATTTTGATGTCCTGCATTTATTGTTCTCTTGAGCTAAAATCCACCATAAAATGGCATGTCTGAGAACTCCAGCGATTGGAGAATAGTGAAACATAATACTGATTTAGCAAGTAAGATAAGTTAAGCCATCGATTTAAATAGAACCTACGCACGACAGCCCCACCTCACATTCCTCTCCATATTTTGGTTATTTTAAAACCTAAACTCTATCACAATAACTTAACACTTTGTCCGACAGTTGGGTAGTAATACTGGACTTCACTTGCATATCCTGGACTTCTAAATAAAGTCATGAGAAAGAGCAAGTAAAAATGTCCTTGTTTTTTAATTTCCTAATTTAGCACTTTGCATCATAAGCCAAACCTTTAAAACTGGAAATTCAAACTCATATGAAGTGGCAGGTTCTTAGGCTATTTTTAAAGTCAGTGTGGCAGAAACTCTGCTGGTGGTGGTAACCCCAAACCCACCTTCAGAACCCCCTAAGCTCAGCGCTCAGCCCCTCTCGAGCTCCCTCCTGTGGTTGATTCGGTAACGCCTGGAACAGTAGCTTCCAGAAAAGAAAGAGGGCTTCCTCCCCGCCCCACTGAGCACTGACACCTGGGTGTTTGAGTGTGGTGTAAAAGGCAGGAGAGATGCCAAGAGACAAAGAAAGAATTTGCAACTCCACCTGGATTATATCTCTGAATAAAAAGAAAGATCTATCTTTGGCAACTCCCTCCAAAAGATAAATCTTTTAAGAATGAACTGATTAGCATAAGCCCATATCTGTGTATCCAGCAAAGAGTGAACTTAACAAACATGTATGTTCAGGTTGGAGCTATTGCTCACTTTCCATACCCTGAGGTGTTTACAAAAATCCAATGTGCATATACCCAGGAGACACACACACAGAGCTACCCGGCAGGTATGCAGGACAAACGAGATGCTATCTGTGAAAGCACAGAAAGCTGTCCCTGTCGTATTTTAGGAAAGAAAGGTACAGAGTGCAAAGACAGGTTATTATTAAGTCCAGGCCTCCTCATCCCTGGGAGCAGATGCAGCCTTCCTCTTACTTAGAAGAACACTCCCGTGTTGCCTGGGCCTGTGGTGGGACGGGGTAGAGCAGTCAGTCATGAGTATCGAGAGCTGGTTGAACAACCTGTTCACAAGGTGTCAATTATTGGATTAGTGTAAGATTGTAGAGTAACATTTCCAGGTACACACTCCAGAGTCCAATTTAGGACTTCATTGATGATATTTGAATCATTGACTAGGAGGAGGGGGAGCTATAGGCAGGAGCAGCAGAGGTCTCCAGGTCTCCAGGGCTTTTCCCAGGGCAAGGAATCAATGCAGCAGACGGAAATGAATCCTCCCTCTCCCCTCCCAGTGGCGAGTCCTGGCCAAGCCTGGCCCTCGGGTGCACTAACGCAGATACATTTACAGGAAGAAACAGGACTACTCAACACATTGGCATCAACTACAGGGGACATTTCCAGCTTAGGATAATAGAATCAAGATGAAAATCTATTTTAACAGGAATAATATATAAAGTACCTTGTATAGGTTCAAAATACTTTTTTAAAAACCACTGGTAGAGACTGGCCTAACAGAATTTCGAATTTGGTGAGTCACTTACAAACACTAGCCAGCCACAAAGTCGTGCCATTATGAGAGGTTGTTTCTGTATCTAGCTGTATCTAGTGGCCAAGTGCTTGTGAGACGTTGTGTCTGGTATTGAGGGCTATGTTCTTAAAAGGATGTAGACCAGCTGGAGCCTGATGGACCCGGGTTCAGAAATGTGCCCTCAGGCTCTGAGATGACTCCTGCAGAGAGAAAGTCACTTCAGTGACACACCTGACTTCAGTGGTGACACCACCACCCTTCCTGAGCACCTTCCTGAAGCTTCAGAGGTGACCTGAGTTCAGTGGTGACACCACCCACCCTTCCTGAGCACCTTCCTGAAGCACTCACAGCGCTAGAGAGAATGGGGCCTGAGAAGGGACAGAGGAATGGGGCAAATGTGCTAGGAATGGGCCCTGTCTTCCTTAAATACTTAAACAAATGGCGCTTGGAGCAGAGGACGGCAGTGCTTGTTCCTTCATTAATAGACGCACTTTGTGGATGTGACAGTTCTCAGCCTCACTGGAGCAAAGCTCCTGAGGACCCTTGCTGGTGACTTCTTATGTAGACCCACGAAGAGTGCAGGCACCAGGGTGCTCACATCCTCTCTTTTTCAATGTTTAAACTTTACATGTGTTTTTGTCCTATAGACAAAGGCCCAGGCTGTCTTTGCAAAGGGCCGTGGTGACATGTTCCGTTCAGCTGAATAGACAGTGCTGCCTTCCCCTCCTCCAGGCTTTGCCCCTCTGTCCTCACTCTTCTTTTTCTCCCTCTCCCCCAATAGATAAACCCATCTGAGCAAGGAAAAGCCACCATGTTAACTGACACTTGTCTTCCCTGGGGGACATGGGACTCTAGGATGCCAGTGTTCGTCCCACCCAGTGGCAGGATGGCCATGGCACTGTTTTTGCTTTGAGCAGTCATCTTACTGCGGAGACCATGACAATCCTTCTTAAAATGGGTAAATTAACATCGTTAACTTGATTGTTCCCTGACATGAAAGTACAGTGGGAAAGCCCAGCCCCCCGAAGCCAGCACAGCAGAGAGCCAGGACAGCTGCTCACACAGGGCAGCGCCTGGAGCCTCCCTGCCCAGAGCTGTGCACTTTCCAACTGCGTGTCCCAGACAGCCCTGAGCCTTCACCCTCCACAGAAGGGGACAACACTAGCTTTTTCCTCAAGGGATGATTTTTTAAATTAATTTTAATGGTACTGGATTTCTCCAGATTCTGGACGACACAGGCCCACATTCTATTTTGGAGTGAATGAATATGGAGGTGGGAACAAACTGTGTGCTCCGCACTCTACAGTCATTCTCAGGCGAATCTCTAAAATTATTTTTTAAATTATAAGCATATGTGTAATTTTCTTTATTATTTTGACATTTCTCCCTCATATATGAGAGTAATCCTTCTCATAAATACAACCGACTATATCTTATGAACCCTTTTTATTGCAATTTGATTTCTAATGTAAGGAAGAATAATATTGTGATCAATATAAATGGGATAAAAGTTTGTGACTCTGTGATATTACTTCAGACAGACAGTGGGACCTCCATGAGTTGACCACAGTGTCGCCGGCCAACATGTCGAGGTGGGCAGCATGAGGACCAGGTGCTGTGCTGGCAGGCACAGGTGGTGCATGGCCGGTCTGTGAAAATCAGACCCACTTAAGAAAGTGGTCAGTGTAGGGAGGTGGTCAGCTGTGGAGGGTCTACTCTAAATATTTTCATGTTATCAAAAATTGTGGCATAGTAAAAAAAAAAAAAAAGAAAAAGAGAAAAACTGCTACATAAACTTAGCAATTGGAATGCAGTAAGCAGAAGCCATGAGGAAAAGGCAAGTCTGTCTTCTTCTGGAGATGAGCCCACAAGGTGGTTAGATGTGAGCAAAGGGAAAAAGATAATTAGAGATTAAAAATTGAACATTGGGGTTAGTTTTCAGTTGCTTATTAGAGCTATGATAATCAGCACAATCACAGCATAATAAAATCATGACCTTGGAAAAGATTTGCTGAAAGTTTTTGCCAGAGAGGCCCCCCTAAGGTAATGCCAATCTTACTGTCCTGACCTATCAAAGTACCTTCAGCAGTTAGAACTTCCAACCCACTCACCCCAATACCGTACCTTTCTATCATCTCTCAAAGTGCTACAGATACATTTATTCGTCCTTTTACCTGTTCCTCAAACATAAATATGAGCCAGGGACTTATCGTGCTTATCACCAGAGACACGAGCACAGTGTCCCAGGGAGGACGGCAGCCGGCAGGGCTTCCACGAGGCTCCGCAGAGGTGGCCCAGGCCTTCTCTGCTGCTCCGGAGGCCAGTGAGGTGAGGGGAAGCCCCATACCCAGGTTCCCACCAGGGGCTTTCCTAGTCCACCTCCAGGTGGCTTTCATGGGACAGAACCCCAAAGAACTTCTTCTGTGCGGCAGAGGTATTTTTCTCTTTCACAACTCAGCCCTCAGTATCACTAATTCTTCTTATCCTTACTCAAGAATATTGGAATGCCTTGGTCTGGTCTAGGGAATGATGACCGCCATCTTTGTCCATGATGGGCTGATATATGGGATGGACCTGACCAGGCAGGAAAAGTCCTAAGAAGTCAGGCACCGTCTCTAATCCCCAGAAGGAAGTTGGCTGCCCATGGCTGCACCTGCCTGGCACAGAGAGAGAGTATACGTGCTTCTAGAGCCTTGATTCCCAAACACAGTCAAAGATAAACAAACCCTCAACACTAAGGCAAGTTCAACTTATATACTATAGAATTTTTTTTTTTTTTTTGCCAAGCAGTGGATGAACCTGTTATTTCGAAGTAACCACAATCAGACAGACTCAGAACACCTGGAGGGAGCTGGACCCAGCAGCATGTCCCACAGTGAAGTGTTCTGGACCCTGGATCAGATGTGTGCAGGTTGCTGTGCTGACCTACAACTCTTCATGCTTCCCGAAACTCTGTCGTTACTGTAAGACTCTGCTGGCAACCTCAAATGTTAATAGTTTGCCTACTCCCTTCCCCACAAACTCTGCCCTATACTTGTGGCTTGGAAAGGATGGCATTGGTAAGACCATAGCAGGGGTAGGATGACCACAGGGGCCCTCTCCCCAGAGAAGCTCAGCCCAGGACAGGGCCTCTATGGAGGGAACCCAAAAAATACTTTTGGCAGAAGGAATGTGAGGAACAGAAACTAAAAACAAACCCCTTATAGAATCTCAGCTAATGCTACATAGAAATAGTAACACTGGTGGTCAGGAGATTGGCAGCCGGAGGAGCAAAGGGATCTCCTTATAATTTGGGCAGAAGGAGAAAGAACAGGTGACGGGACAAGAAGAAAGTGAGGCAAGAAAAGACACACGCTGGAGGAGACAGAGCAGCGCACCTGCCCTGCTGACCGGCCCCTTCCCTTCAACGGCATTTAAATTGTGACTTTGCCACACTGTGCTGTACGTAATAAAAATCTACACATGATGATGGCTCATCAAACAGAAGTCAGCCTCAGACCATCACACGAGAGTATCTATTATTTTCACTTTTAATTATTTAGCCCATACGAAATTAGGAGTAAAGAAACAAGTAACATTCTGAAATCTTTTCTTTTTGGGCTACCATTCAATGCTCCATATACCACCTGTTACTCACATTTGCAGGGACACGGTGACCAGTGGAGGAACCCTGTTCTATTTCTCAGGACCATCAACTGTGGAAGCATAAGGGTGATAGTTCTAATCTTCTATGAATAAACTCAGGCAAAAAAGAAAAGTATTTCTTAATTAACTTCAAAGTCCTGCTAGAAACTTATTATCATAAGCTCGTGTCCTGTACATGTGAAATGGTGCATCATTTAATTCAAAAACATACGAATATTACAACTGAGCTCCGACTTAGTGTCCCCAGCCCCAAATTGTCACCAACGCTCATTTTCGTGGAGCACAGCTTAGAACTGGGTTCTGTTCTGAGGCTTGGCACCGACTTTACACCCATGTTCTCTCCCTACACGACGTGTTAGGGCTTGAAGTTTCTCGTGGTTTTATTTATAGTCTGGATTTCACGTCAAAATTAGTGACTCTTCCAAATGTTGGGGTTTTCAGTGCTGTGAATGGGTTTCTAAGTGGAAAATTTCAGTCTGTGTTTACTGCCCTCCAGAACCAGACTGGGGCCCATCTTCTCCTGACACGTGAACTGGGCCTCCCCAGGGCATCATGTGCACGCAACACACTTGAGCTGAAGAAAAAGGGGGAAACTCAGTAACTCCCTGAGTATCCAACACTGTGTAAGAACAGCATCAAACAGGGTGATGCGTGCCTTCCATACCACGACTGTTTTAGAAATGAAAGAGCGTTTTTACTTTTGATGTTTCAGCAAGATCAGTATTAGATCCTGTCACGAACTTGCCAATAAAGAAACTTTTTAAAAAATTTATTTGTGTTGAAGATAGCACACTGTACCCCATGATTGCATTAATGTACATAGTTATGCTATAAAAAATAATAAAGGAAATTTGAACGGGAAAAAAAAAGAATAAACTTTAGACACATTCCCACTAAAATGGAAACGAAACATAACCACTAGACATTGCTGTCATCTTAGATCTGGAGATCTTCACTAGTATAGGAAGAAAAATAAGTTGTAAGTATTGAAAACAAAGACAAGCATAGATGATATGATGAACTACAAATAAGACTCTTGTGGAATTAATTCAAAAGAGCAGAAGAGATTCCAGAAAGATCTATGCATTTATTACAATTTGGGATATGATAGAAACGGCATCAGCTGAGGACATAATGGGACTATTTTAAACAAATGATTTAAAGGTAATTTGTTCTCCAAGGAGGAGAAAAACAGACCATGAACCATCTATAAAAATAAAATCCACAGAGATTAAAAACAGGAACATGAGAAGGCTATATTCCAGCAGTTCTCAACCTGTGGATCACAAGCCATAGGAACTGTGTTAAAGGGCCACGGCATTAGGAAGGTTGAGAACCACTGCTATATTCTAAAATGGTTATTACCTTGGGAATTAAGGACACGTCCTATAACAGCTTCAAAATTGCTTAGCAATTCTGCTCCTATGTACGTATGTTCAGGAAATATGTACCAGGATATTAATCACAGCATGATTTGTAGTAGATAGAAATGGAACAAAATGGAAAATTCTTGACAGAATACTGTACATCTGTCAAATGCAACAAATTATATCGACACTAACTAAAGGATCTGAAAACTCATGTTGGGAGGAAATCAAGTTGCACCAGGACACATATAGTACAATGATTTTTTTTTGTAAATTCTAATTAAAATCTCCCTCGCAAAACCCAGTACTATATACTGGTAATGGATACATACGTGTACATAAATGGCTTTGAAATGAACTGGAAGGATACAGGCAACTACGGTCACTGTGAAGAGCAGAGAAGTGAAGGGAAGGAGTGTTGGAGGTGAGGTGGGTGCTGGTTAAAGAGGACTTCAGTTTCTTATGTGAATACTCATTTCTCTTAAAAAGACTGCAAGTAGGCTCAGCACCTGTGGCTCAATCAGCTAAGGTGCCAGCCACGTACACCTAAGGTGGCGGGTTCGAATCCCCAGCCCGGGCCCGGCAAACAACAACGATGGCTGCAACAAAAAAATGGCCAGGCGTTGTGGCGGGCGCCTGTGGTCCCAGCTACTTGGGAGGCGGAGGCAGGAGACTCGCTTGAGCCCAGGAGTTGGAGGTTGCTATGAGCTGTGAAGCCATGGCACTCCACCCAGGGGGATAGCTTGAGGCTCCGTCTCAAAAAAGAAAAAAAACTATCAGCTAAGTGTGGAATTGTGTTGGTCATCAGGAATATGAACCATACATCCTACATAAGCAGTTCAAGTTTGTGCAAGGGAAAGGAAGAGGCATCTATACCCTGGCTTAGTCCCAGGACACTTCATTATGTGCTTTGCACCCAGAGTCACACACCCAGAGTCTTAGATAAGCACCAAATTTCACAGACCCTGCCTGTGAATATTCAAGCCTTTGTTAGTTAAAAGATTATCCTTCTCTGACCATTATTTAAAAAAAAGAGAAATCACTTTGATTCGTGTGAAACAATGGATGATTTTAGAGTGAAGTCTGGAATTTCTCACCAACATGAATGTTTCCTCAAAGATCTAGTATCATGGTCAGTCTCCTTTTAGAAGCAATTGTAACTAGATAATGGAATTCAAAGGACTTTATCTTTGGGGGATGTGGATAACAGTCCAAGCCATGTATCAGACCCCAAGCTCAAATGTGAACCTCAGGTTTCCTATATTGGAAGATATTGAGAAATGTTTATTCCAGGAAAATGATGTTAATATGAAAGATATTTTATTTAGTGGGCAGACGTCCAGAGGAAATGTCATACATAAAATTTCTGAAGTTCATTTTCTTAGACAGCATTGAGTTGACAAAATATGTGTGTGTCGGTTTCCTGACCTGGCAGACATGTATTAGTGAGCCAGTTGGAACTAGTTTGAATCTTTAATAGTCCTCGCCACTGTTACACGAATCTGGTCAATTTGACCTATCCTGTCTGTCTGATTCATAGGACGTAGTGGTATAACTCACCACCTCACAACTTAGTAACCTAAAACAGCATCCATTTATTTAGCTCCAAAAACCTGTGACTTGGCAGCTGCGCCTGTGCTCACCTACACTCTGGTCTTGGAGTTTCAGGAGATCAGTTTTCCATGGTCACATTGAAAGCCAGGATTCAAACTCAAAATTTGACCCTAGGGTTCTTACCCCTAACCATTCTGCTATCCTCTCTTCCATTACTATATCATCTCATGTCCCCCTTTAAATAAGGAGAAATAGCCAAAGCAGTTTCATAAACACTGATTTGTGTGCTGGTACCAGACTATGATCTAACAAAGTTTTTGTCACTCAGTGTAAAAATGTAAGGGCAATATAGTAAGTTTTCATAAAGCTAATTACATTCAATTTTAAATCTTCACCTTCCCACTTTAGGTAAGTTAAATTATCCTTTCTTCATGGTCAGTATTAATTATACTGAGGGGGGGTTGTTTGTTTGTTTTAAGACAGAGTCTGGCTGTCACCCTCACTAGAGCAATGTGGCGTTACAGCTCACAGCAACCTCAAACTCTTGGACTTAAGGGATTCTCTTGCCTCAGCCTCCCAAGTAGCTGGGACTACTGGTGCCCACCAGAACGCCTGGCTATTTTTTGGTTGTAGTTGTCATTGTTTGACAGGCCCGGGCCCGCACCTGCCGGCTCAGGTGTATGTGGCTGACACCCTAGCAGCAGAGCTACAGGCACCGAGCCAGTAGTAGGTTTTTTAAAAATATTCTTACCTAGGGCAGTGCCTGTGGCTCAATGGGTAGGGCGCCAGCCCCATATACCAAGGATGGCAGGTTCAAACCCGACCCCAGTCGAACTGCAACCAAAAAAAAAAAAAATAGCCAGGCATTGTAGTGAGCACCTGTAGTCCCAGCTACTTGGGAGGCTGAGGCAAGAGAATCGCATAAGCCCAGGACTTGAAGGTTGCTGTGAGCTGTGTGACACCACAGCACTCTACTGAGGGTGATAAAGTAAAACTCTGTCTCTACCAAAAAAAATAATAAAAATAAATATATTCTTACCTAGCAAAATTAACTTTAGCAACACTATGTTTATCCCTAAAACCTTTTGGAGACGTTTCAATGTTCCGTGAAATCTAAAAGCCTGAGATTCACTGATCAACCATATTCATTCATTTATTTTACACAGTTACTTTGCTAATTTTGTTATGGCACTAAAATAAAGGTTGGTGATGACTTGAATGCTATGAGACTTTTGGCTTATCTATTATTTATTCTGTTTCTTCATTTTAAACCTTCTGGGTGATATCTTGATAAGCAGGAATTTGAAAAGTCATACAACAGCAAATAAAATATGCCATTTATATTTTGTTAAAAATAGCCTTTTGTGCCAGGCACAGTGGCTCACATCTGTAATCCTAGCACTCTGGAAGGCCAATGCAGGTGGACAGCTTTAGCTCACTGGTTCGAGAAGAGCCTGAGCAAAAAGCAAGATCTCATCTCTACTAAAAAAAAAAAATATATATATATATATATGGAAAAAAATGAGGCAAGAGGATCACTTGAGCCCAACAGTTGGAGGTTGCTGCGAGCTATGATGCCATGGCATTCTACCCAGGGTGACAGCTTTAGACTGTCTCAAAAAAAACAGCCTTTTGTGTCTGGACACAGTGGCTCCCACCTATAATTCCAGCATTCAGAGAGACCTGTATGGGAGGATTACTTGAGGCCAGGAGTTTGAGACCAGGTTGGCAGCATAGCAAGACCTTATTTCTACATTTTTTTTTAAATTAGGTGGGTGTGGCAGCACATACCTGTAGTCCCAGCTACTTGGGAGGCTGAGGGGGAGGAATGCCTCAGGAGTTTGAGGCTATAGTGAGCTATAATCATGTACTCTACCCTGGGCATCAGGGCAAAACCTTGTCTCAAAAGAAAAGGAAAGGCCTTGTGTGTATATTGTATACATATTTATAAACATATATGAAAGTCCCAAAAACAAACACACCAAATAGTTAACAGTAGATGTACTAGAAGGTGGATAGATGAGATAATTACTTTTTACTCTGTCTCAATGATGTTTGAAATTGTTTAAGTAATGTGACTTTAGTGGCTTTGTAATCAATATAATTTCTAAATAAATAGAATCACATGTGGGTAGCACTGATGCCCAGCCTAGCTAGCCATAGCACCTGAGAGGTCTTCACTGTGATAAATAAGTCATTCATGAGACCCAACATTCCAAATGTTGTGATAACTTATATCACAAAACCTCCAATGTTATAAGGCTCCTTAATATCAGCAGAAGTCTAAATAAAACAAACAAAAATTAGCAATATGATTATCAAATTAACATCTACTCTCTCTTTAGATAGATGAGTTCCCAAACCTAGAATAGAAACATAGGCTCTTAATTTATTTTTCATTTAATTATCCAGTTAACATTGACATTTTATAGAATTTCAGTATATGTTTTATTTCTAACTTATGAAACAAATGGCAAATTAAAAATCAATTTCTGTGCCAGGCACAGTGGCTCATACCCGGAATCCTAGCACGGTGGGATCCCTTCTGCTCAGGAGTTCAAGACCAGCCTAAACAAGAATGAGACTCCATCTTTACTAAAAGTAGGAAAATTAACCAGGAGTCATGGTGGACACCTGTAGTCCCAGTTACTCAGGTGGCTGAGGCAGGAGAATCACTTGAGCCCCAGGAGTCTGAGGTTGCTGTGAGCTATGGTGATACATGGCACTCTACCCAGTGTGACAGAGTAAGACTCTGTCTCAAAAAAAAAAGAACCAAATTGGCTCGGCGCCTGCCACACACACCTAAGGTAGCAGGTTCAAATCCAGCCTGGCCTGCCAAACAACAATGACAGCTGCAACCAAAAAATAGCCAGGCATTGTGGCGGGCACCTGTGGTCCCAGCGGTCCCAGCTACTTGGGAGGCTGAGGCAGGGGACTCGCTTGAGCCCAGGAGTTGGAGGTTGCTGTGAGCTGTGATGCCACAGCACTCCACCCAAGGGGACAGCTTGAGCCTCTGTCTCAAAAAAAAAAAAAAAATTTCTTTTTTTTTTTTTAAATTAAATCATAGCTGTGTACATTAAGGTAATCATGGGATACAATGTGCTGGTTTTATATACAATTTGAAATATTTTCATCAAACTGGTTAACATAGCCTTTACCTCATTTTTTCTTAGCTGTTGTGTTAAGACATTTATATTCTATACTTAGTGAATTTAACATGTACCCTTATAAAATGCACCATAGGTGTGGTCCCACCAATTACCCTTTCTCCATCCATCCTCGTTCCTCCCTTTCCCTCCCTCTCTCCTTTCCCATTCTTCTTGGGCTAAAATTGGGTTATAGCTTTCAAAAGAAAACTATAAATTGGTTTCATAGTAAGGCTGAGTATACTGGATAATTTTTCTTCCATTCTTGAGATACTTTACTAAGAAGAATATGTTCCAGCTCCATCCTTGTAAACATGAAAGAGATAAAGTCTCCATCTTTTTTAAGGCTGCATAATACTCCATGGTGTACATATACCACAATTTATTAATCCATTCATGGATTGATGGGCACTTGGGCTTCTTCCATGACTTAGCAATTATGAATTGGGCTGCAATAAACATTCTGGTGCAGATATCTTTGTTATAAAGTGATTTTTTGGTCTTCTGGTCTATTATATACCTAGTAGAGGAATTGTAGGATCCAATGGCAGGTCTATTTTTAGATCCCTAAGTGATCTGCAAACATTTTTCCAAAAGGAACATAGTATTTTGCATTCCCACCAGCAGTGCAAGTGTTCCCTTTTCTTTTTTTTTTTTTTTTTTTTTTGAGACAGGAGCCTCCAGCTGTCCCCCTGGGTAGAGTGCTGTGGCATCACCACTCACAGCAACCTCCAACTCCTGGGCTCAAGCCAGTCTCCTGCCTCTGCCTCCCAAGTAGCTGGGACCACAGGCACCCACCACAACGCCCGGCTATTTTTTGGTTGCAGCCATCGTTGTTGTTTGGTGGGCTGAGCTAGATTCGAACCCATCACCTTGGGTTAGCCACTTGAGCCACAGGTGCCGAGCCAAAGTGTTCCCTTTTCTCCACATCCACACCAGCATCTCTGGTTTTGGGATTTTGTGATGTGGGCTAATCTTCCTGGAGTTAGATGATATGTCAAAGTGGTTTTGATTTGCATTTCTCTGATAATTAAGGATGATGAGCATTTTTTCATATGTCTGTAGGCCATGCGCCTGTCTTCTTCTGAGAAGTTTCTCTTCAAGTCCCCTGCCCACACTGAGATGGGATCACTTGTTCTTTTCTTGCTAATACATTTGAGTTCTCTGTGGATTCTAGTTATTAAACCTTTGTCAGAGACATACCTCCAAATATCTTCTCCCATTCTGAGGGCTGTCTGCTTGCTTTACTTACTGTGTTCTTGTCTTTACAGAAGCTTTTTAGTTTGATCAGATGCCAGTAATGTATTTTTGGTGTTGCTTCAATTGTCCAGGGGGTCCTCCTCATAAAATATTCACCCAGGCCGATTTTTTCAAGTGTTTTCCCTACACTTCTAGTATTTTTATAGTTTCATGTCTTAAGTTTAAATCTTTAATCCAGTGAGAGTCTATCTTAGTTAATGGTCAGAGATGTGGGTCCAGTTTCAGTCTTCTATGGGTCACCAACCAGTTCACCCAGCACTATTTGTTAAGTAGGGAATCTTTTCCCCATTGAACATTTTTAATTGACTTGTCAAAGATCAAATAATGGTAAGTAGTTGGGTTCATCTCTTGAGGTCTGGTAGCGCGATTCCTCTTGCTTTGTTTTTATTTCTGAGTAATGTCTTGGCTATTCAAGGTTTTTTCTGATTCCATATAAAATGAAGTATTATTTTTTCAAGATCTTTAAAGTATGACAGTGGAGCTTTAATAGGGATCACATTAAAATTGTATATTGCTTTGGGTAGTATGGACATTTTTACAATGTTGATTCCTCCCAGCCATGAGCATGGTATGTTTTTCCATTTGTTAACATCTTCAGCTATTTCTTTTCTTAGAGTTTCATAGTTCTCTTTATAGAGATCTTTCACGTCCTTTGTTAAGTAAACTCCAAAATATTTCATTTTCTTTGACACTACTGTGAAAGGAACAGAGTTCTTGACTGTTTTTTCAGCTTGACTGTTGTTTATATATATAAAGGGTACTGATTTATGAGTGTTGATTTTGTAACCTGAGACACTGCTTTATTCCTTGATCACTTCTAAGAGTTTTGTAGTAGAATCCCTGGTGTTTTCCAGGTATATGATCATATCATCTGCGAAGAGTGAAAGTTTGGTCTCTTATGACCCTATATGGATACTCTTGATCACCTTTTCTTGCCTAATTGCAATGGCTAAGACTTCCATTACAATGATAAAAAGCAGTGGAGACAATTCTTACCTAGTTCCTGATCTGAGTGGAAATGATTTCAATTTAACTCCATTTAATACTATATTGGCTGTGGGTTTGCTATAGATGGCCTCTATCAATTTGAGAAATGTCCCTTCTATACCAGTTTTCTTAAGTGTTCTGCTCATGAAAGGATGCTAGATATTATCAAAAGCTTTTTCAGCATCAATTGAGGGAATCATATGTTCTTTGTTTTTCAATTTGTTTATGTGATGAATTATATTTATAGATTTATGTATACATATACATATATATATATATATTTTTTTTTTTTTTTGGCCGGGGCTGGGTTTGAACCCACCACCTCTGGCATATGGGGCCAGTGCCCTACTCCTTTCAACCACAGGCACCACCCGATTTATGTATATTGAACCAGCCTTGAGACCCTGGGATAAAACCCACTTGGGTCATGGTGTATAATTTGTTTGATGTGTTACTATATTCTGTTTGCTAGGATCTTGTTGATAATTTTTGCATCAATATTCATTAGTGATATTGGTCTATAACGTTCTCTTCTTGTTGGGACTTTTCCTGATTTGGGAATCAAGGTGATGTTTGCTTCGTAGAATGTGTTGGGTAGTATTCTTTCTTTTTCTATATTTTGGAAAAGGTTAAATAATATAGGTACTAGATCCTCTTTAAAGGTTTGGTAGAATTCTTGGCTCGGCGCCTGTGGCTCAAGTGGCTAAGGCGCCAGCCACATACACCTAAGGTGGCAGGTTCGAATCCAGCCTGGACCCACCAAACAACAATGAGGCTGCAACAAAAAAATAGCCGGGCGTTGTGGCAGGCGCCTG